>ML819968.1:132724-152617 GCA_009831015.1 Picea engelmannii | reverse complement strand
CTACAAATCTGCTACACACTAGATATTGTTTGAATTTGGTTAAGGCATGCATGATTACCAGCATTTCCTTGTCATAAATTGAATAGAGTCTCTCTGACTCATTGATTTTCCTGCTCTTGAACACAATGGGATGGCCTCCCTGCATCAAAATTGCTCCAATCCCCACCCCTAATGCGTCGCACTCTAAGACAAACGGTCGAGAGAAATCCGGAAGGGATAGAATAGGGCATGTGCTCATAACCTCCTTCATTTTCTCAAAAGTTTGTTGTGATTGATCCGTCCAATGAGAAGCACCCTTCTTGGTTAAATCTGTGAGTGGTGCTCCCAACCGTGAAAAGCCTCTGACAAACCGCTTCTAGTAACTGCATAACCCAAAGAATCCCTTCAACTATGTGAGGTTCTTGGTTGTTGGCCAATCCAGAATGGCCCTGATCTTCTCTTGATGAATCTGTACTCCCTGCTCACTAATGATATGCCCCAAGTACAGTAGTCCTCTCATCCCAAATTCACACTTGGATTTCTTGGCATATAATGATTGTGTCTACATAATTCCCAAGACCTCCTCCAAGTGTGCCAAATTCTCATCCCATGTCCTGTTGTAAATCAATATGTCATCGAAGAATACCAAAAGGTACTTCCTCCACTGCCCCCCGAAGATGTGATTCATGCAACACTGAAAAGTGGTTGGTGCGTTGGTCAACCCAAACGACATGACCAAGAACTTGAAATGTCCAAAATGGCATTTGAATGTTGTATTTTCTATGTCATGCTCTCTGATGTTGATCTGATGATATCCTAAATGCAGGTCAATCTTGGTGAAAAAAACTGCTCCATGTAGCTCGTCCATCAACTCATCTATGCCCGAAATGGGGTTGTAGTATTCCAAATATAAAATAGTATGCAGAAGAGAGATAATTAGCTAGAAATGGCAGAGAAACAATGATATAACCAGAAAAATACCACAATAATACCATAATAACACCAGAAAGAGCACTTTGATTACTGAGAGCAATGTTCACTTGCCTCTTCGAGGGGGAAACCTCCAGCAGAGCAGAGCTCTATTACAATAATATCCAAGACAAAACTTCCCATACCCTCTACTCTTATTTATACTAAATATGTTTATCCAAAAGAACAATCTAGAGGAAGATCCTTATAGAAGCGAAAGCTTCTATTAGGTATTCTTACATTTGACTTATTCTTTTTTATTGATAGACCTTATTAATATTGGCCTTTATTACATGGAAATATATTATTCTACCTACGTGATGGGTTAGGTCCCTAACATCTCCTCCCCCTTAAAAACAACCTTGTCCTCAAGGCTTGAGATGAGGAAATTGATGCAGAATGGTAGTTGGTTCCCAAGTGGTGTCCGTTGGAGTTGTATCTTTCCACTGGATTAACACTTCCTTGATGGTGCGGTGACATAGACGATGCTCACGTTGATCCAAAACTTCTTGTGGTTGTAACCAAATGGATCCTTCTTCGTCCAACTCGGGAAGGTTGGTTTGAGTTTGGCACTTAGTTCCAATCACCTTCTTTAAGTAGGAAACATGAAAAACAGGATGGAGCTTAGAATGATTGAGCAAAGCTAACTGATAGACCACTTATCCCATGCGCTTGAGAACGATATAAGGACCTTAAATTTGAGTGTCAGTTTCTGGAAATGGTCATCCTTGAGGTAATTTTGCTTATAAGGTTGCAATTGAAGAAACACTTGACCTCCTTCTGCAAATTGACATTCAGAGCGACCTTGATCTGCATGTTGCTTCATGTGATTCTGGGCCATCACCAAATTCTCTTTCAGGGTACAGAGAATAGCCTCTCGAACTGTAAGTGTTTTGTCAACTGCCTGGACCTTCGAGACACCTGCATGTATGAGATAACTGAAGGTGGATTTTTTCCATATACTGCTTCAAAAGGAGTCGCGCGGGTAGCTATATGGTAAGAAGTGTTGTACCACCATTCAGCTAGTGATAACCATTGAGCCCACTGATTTTTCCTTTCTGATGCAAAACACCTCAAATATGTTTCCAAACACTTGTTGACAACTTCAGTTTGACTATCAGTCTGGGGATGATAAGTTGTGCTGAGATGCAATTGGGTGCCTTGTAGCTTGAACAGTTTTTGCCAAAAATTGTTGGTGAAAGTGGGGTCTCGATCAAAAACAATAGAATGAGGCATGCCATGAAGCTTGAATACCTTATCCATGAAAAGTTGAGCCACAGTAGAGTTTGTAAATGGATGTTGAAGAGCACAGAAATGAACATACTTGGAAAGATGATCAACTACCACCATGATGACTAATCTATTGCTCGATTTAGGTAAACCTACAATACAATCCATAGAGATATCCCTCCAAACAGTAGGTGGAATCGGAAGTGGTTGTAATGTGCTAAGAGATTTGACTGTTTCATCCTTGTTGCGTTGACAAACATCACACTCTGCCACAAAATTGCGAACGTCATGTTTCATACCATCCCAGAAAAAAGAACGTTTGACCCAGTCATAGGTTTTGGTAAACCCTGAGTACCTAGCGGTGGGTGTAGCATGAAGCTCAAAAAGTACCGTGGATTTAATTTTTGACTGTTTACTTAAGTACAAATGGTCTTTGTATCGAAGCTCATCATTGTGCCAAGAGTACCCTAGGGAAACTGGAGAATTGGCCTGCAATTGTTGTATCAGATGCGAAATTTTGGATCGTGTAGCTATTCCTAGCGAACAGCTTGGAGCCAATCTGGTACAATGAAGGAGAGGGAAAAAAGGGACCCTTCATCTTCATATTTTCTGGAAAGTGCATCGACAACCACATTGTCTTTGTCTTTCTTGCAAATGATCTCATAATCATATCCAAAGAGCTTAGTCACCCATTTTTGTTGCTCTGGGGAGGAAAGGCGTTGGTCCAGAAAATACTTGAGGCTTTGATGATTTGTCTTAATTTGGAAGCGTTGTCCCAATAGATAAGGGTGCCAAAGATCCACTGCATGTAGAATAGCCAACATTTCCTTTTCATAGATTGATTTTCCCAAATCTCACTTTAACAGTTGTTTGCTGGTAAAGGCCAAAGGCCAACCCTCTTGCATAAGGACTGCTACAATTCCTTTCCTGAAAGCATCACAACCGGGAAAAAGGTCTTTGTGAAATCATGAAGGGTCGGGACTGGAGTGGTGCACATGGTCGCCTTCAAGGTTTGAAAGGCTTGAGCAACTACAAGAGTCCAAGTGAAAGAATTATTTTTAAGGAGAGCAGTGAGAGGTGACGCAATATTTCCATAATTCTTAACAAACTTGCGACAATAACCTGTTAAACCCAGAAATCCACGCAAGATTTTGAGAGTCTTTGGGTGAGGCCAATCCTGCATAGATTCAATCTTTTTAGGATCCACCCTGACACCAGACTTGCCAACAAGATGACCCAAGTACTCGACTTTTGAGGCACCAAAGGCGCATTTAGATTGTTTGAGGAAAAGTTGGTGTCGAGAGAGTAGATGGAGAACTCGATCCACATGAGCAAGATGGGTTGTCCAAGTTTTACTGTAGATGAGGATATCATCAAAGAAAACTAAGACAAAATGACGAAGAAAAGGACAGAAGATATGATTCATGAGGCTTTGGAAAGTGGAGGGAGCATAACACAATCCAAAGGGCATGACCAAAAACTCATAATATCCCTCATGAGTTCGAAATGCAATCTTAGGAATGTCTTCCTCGTTCATACGTATCTGGTGGTAACTAGAACGAAGATCAAGTTTTGTAAAGAACTGGGCACCACTCAATTCATCCAAGAGGTCATCAATGATAGGAATGGGAAATTTGTCTTTAATGGTGAGTTTGTTGAGGGCGCAGAAGTCAAGACACATGCACCAAAAACCTTCTTTCTTAAGGACCATGACCACAGGAGAAGAGTAGGGGGCCGTACTAGGACAAATAACACCTGCGTTGAGCAATTCTTGAACAATTTTCTCAATTTCAGTTTTTTGAGAAAAGGGATGACAATAAGGACAGATATTGGGAGGAAGGTTGTCGGGCACAAGGGCAATGGAATGATCATGAACACCATGGGAAGGAGGGAGTCCCTGGGGAGTGGAAAAAACAACTTGATGTTTGGAGAGGATGGATTGGAGGTCTTGCGACACAGAGGGTGTCTCAGTGGCTTGAATGGCATGGAGTTGTGCAATAATGCCAGAATGACCTTTTTTTAGCAGTTTTTCCATGCGATGGGAACTGATAATCTCTGAGGAACCGAAGGTGATGCCTTGGAACTTATATTGTTGGCCCTCCTAGTGGAAGTGCATGGTTAATTCCTTAAAATCCATGAGAATGGGACCCAAAGTCCTTAGCCATTCTACACCCAACACAATGTCACAACCGCCCATGTCGATAGCAAACATCTGAGATTTTATGTGGTACTGACCAATTTGGAGACACATTTTCACAACGCCCTCCACATTTCATGGACCCACCATTGGCAATCATGATTTGAAAATTATTGATGGCGCAGATATAATATTAGTTTCTTGGACAATGCAGCGATGAATAAAATTATGGGTGCTTCCACTATCAACAAGAATGATGACCTTCTGGTGCTTAATGTAACCAATTATCTTGAGGGTTTGAGGAGAAGAGAAGCTAGTGAGAGAATTCAGGGAAATGACCGGTTAGACTTCGGGAGGGTCAGAGGGAGGGGTCATGTCAGTGGATTCAGGTGACGTGGCCACAAGGGGAGCCTCAACATCGTCTTTTGAAACATCCTATGAGATGGCCATAGAAATTTTTTGTTCATTACACTTGTGCCCAGGAAAATATTTGTCATCACAATTATAACAAAGGCCTTTGAGTTGGTGTTCATCTATTTCTTCCCTGGTCAATTTATGGATCTTTAGTGGAGTAGGAGGAGTGGGAGTGATTGGTTTAGTGCGAGGAATAAAGGAGGGTTTTCGGGTTTGAGAAGAGACAACGTGTTGTGCTTCCTTAGCTCTTTTAGTAGATTCCACCCAACTCTGACACTGAGCCATGAGGGCATGGGCACGAATCTCATCCTTGAGGCCACTGATAAAACATTCTCGAAAAAAAACATTAGACATGCCCTCTATACTGAAAGTCAATCGCTCAAAAGCGGCTATAAAGTCTTCCAATGTGCCAGATTGTTTCAACTTTGTCAAACGACCTAAATGGTTGGTGTTAGTGTCAAAGCATTCATAGAGATTTGCCACAAATTGTGTCCAAGCCACATACCCTTGGTGGGCATTTTTTCTCCATTGCCACCATTGCCAACATTCTTGATCTAGATGGAGAACACCATAACGAAGTTTGGTCAACTCATATGTAATGCCATACAAATAGAAATAATGTTCCATTTGAGTTACCTAGCCAGTGGGATCCGAGCCATCAAATTTGGTCACATCCACACGTGAAAGACATAGGTCATGATGAAAGTGATGGGGCTAAATATTCTGGGAATGAGAGGAAGTTTCACCTTCGGGTTGCAAAGGTGGGTCAAAGGAGGGAAGATCTACAGGGATATGCAACTTGGCACACATCATCGTAGTGAAGGAGGCAAGTCAGGTTTTGAAGGATTCAAGTTGGGTAGTGTGGGCCATGATGAAGAGGGAAAACAACAAGGGACGGGTGGGACCACACAGAAAATGGGTTATGGGTGAAGTGTATCACAACGATCAGGGCGGCGAGGGGAATCTAATGGGGTAAATCCCAAATAAGGGTGTTGGAAGGGGGTCATGTCCACGAGAAAAAAAAATTGTTGAAAAATGATAGGTATGTCTGCAATAAGAGCAAAGAGAGGAATCCAACGGAATAGGTCTCAAATAATGGTGACGAAATTCCCAAATTCTTAACAGGAAGAAATGTGTAATAATTTCACAACCCGAATGCAGGAGACAGTTACGTGACAATAGATATTGTTTGTTCTGTTTTTGTTTTCGTCGCAAAGGTTAGGGTATTCAAGGGTTCTACATATAAGGGTTTTCCCTGTGCTATAGCTCTCTGATATACATGCGGCCTCCAACAATTGTACTCGGCCCAATATCTTAGGGCACCAACTAAGGAGGCTAGATCGTGCCCTTAGCCGTACTACCCAACTACCCAGGTACTAGAGAGTATCTTCCCGAGTGTTGTTCTCGGTGGCACTATAGCAGTCAGGTGGCCAATCGGTTTATCTATGGAGGGCTTCAGGAGATCTAGGTCGATTTGTATACATGTGATGTTTGATGTGCTACCACTCGAAGGGGTACCAACATGGGTTACAAGGGTGGCCAACAGATGTGCGCTTAAGTACCACTTGTATTTCTTGTGTATGAACCTCCTACCGCAGGTTTATGCGCATAATGACAGATCTTTGTAGCTTTAAGACTTCGGAATACGTCTACCCTGAAAAAAATTTAACCCACAATTTTCTATCGAGGAAGGTGCTTTGATACCACTTGTAGTATTCCAGATATAAAATAGTATGCAGAACATAAATAATTAGCTAGAAATGGTAGAGAAACAATTATATAACCAGAACAATACCACAATAATACCAAAATAACACCAGAATAACACCAGAAAGAGCTCTTTGATTACTGAGAGCAATGTTCATTTGCCTCTTCGAGGGGGCAACCTCTAGCAAAACAGAACTCTATTACAATAATATCCAAGACAAAACTTCTCATACCCTCTACTCCTATTTATACTAAATATGTCTATCCAAAAGAACAATCTAGAGGAAGATACTTCTAGAAGCGGAAGCTTCTATTAGGTCTTATTACATTTGACTTATTCTTCCTTATTGCTAGGCCTTATTAATATTGGCCTTTATTACATGGAAATATATTATTCTACCTACATGAGGGGTTAGGTCCCTAATAGGGGTACATGCTCTTGATCGTTTTCTTATTAAGAGCTTTGTAGTCAATGCACATTGTCAATGTGCCATCTTTCTTCAGTACCAGAAAGACTAAAGAAGCAAAAGGACTCGTGTTGGGCCTGATGTGCCCCATCGCAAGCAATTCTTTGATTGTTTTCTCGATCTCGTCCTTGAATCTCTTGGGGTGCCTATATGGCACGGTGATCATAGGTGTAGCCCCTACCTCCAACTCAATCGTATGCTCGAATTCCCTGTCTGGTGGTCTCCCTGGTGGTACCGGCCCAAACACTGGTTCATACTGACTCGAAAAATTTCTGATCTGTGGATGGTAATGCTCTTTGCCCTATGAATCCTTCTGGGTGGTAATCAAACACTTTGTTGCATATGCTACATCACCATGAAGAAAGATCTGTTCCATCCTCTTCGTTGATACTTCCTTGGGTGCTCCTGTAGACATACTTCTTGGTACCACTCTCGATCCACTTGCGTCTTTGAAACTCATGGTCAATGTCTGATAGTTGAACCCAATCTCTCCCAATGAATATAGCCATTGTACTGCCAACACTGCATCTGTATCTGACAGGTCAATTACATAAAAGGTATCTATCAACGTGTAGTTTCCTAGCTTGACCTCTAGGTTTTGGACCATGTCCAAGCATGTCATAGTGTATCCATCTGCTACTACCACGTGAAACCCCTCAAACTCCTATGTGCGTAACCCCCTCCAGGATACTAAGGATGCATCTATGAAATTGTCGGTGGCCCCACCATCAACTAGAGTTGTCATGCATTGCCCCTATACAAGGCCCTTGAGCCTGAAGGTGTTGTACCTGGGTACTCAGAAAAAGGTTTCTATGGTTCCCCCTTTCACCTCTCTATGAGACTTTGTCTCCTCCTTTGGTTGTGCCTCTTCCGGTATCTGAGGTTTCTTCGGATGTCGCTCTTGCCCATGTGTACTATCATGCTTTGAATCATTGTCTTCATGTGCTCTACCCTCCTCACCCTCCTCCTCACTGCCTGATTCCACCTCAATGTAGTGGATATGTCCCTTTCCCATGCATTTATGCTCTGGGACCCAAGAGTCTCTACAGATATGCAAAGCTTCTTCCTCATCAACTCTCGTCCGGTGTCATCATCCAGCTTGGGCTTACCCTTCCATTCCCTCTAAGGATTTTTCAAATCCTTGTCTCGTTGTGGTATAAAGGGTTTGATAAAGGTTTTGTGTTTCAACGTTGAGTCCCCAATGTCTCTAGTGCGCACAATGGCCTCCTATAGGGTGTGAGGCTTAAAAGCCTTAATCCATCCCCTCAATGGCTCTGTGAATGCCTTGGTGAACAACATCACCAATTTGTGCTATGAAATATCTAATATGGCCAATGACTTTCGTCGAAACTCTATGATGAAGGCCTCCACTAATCATGTGTGTCTCAACAGTGTAAAATCCATGAACTGGAGTTCTGGATCTCTCCTGTCAAACCTCTCCATCAACCTCTCGATGAGCTCCAAGTATGAAGTAATGTGGTTGTGACCCAACGCCACCAACCCATGGTACCCATCCAAGTGCAAGGTGGCGAAGTTGATAGCTTCTAACTCTGTCATTGGGTTAAGCTTGAAATTTGTGTCAAGCATCTATACCCATGCCTGAGTTGAACATCGTGATGACCCGTCGAAAGTAGGAATGTTCATCTTTCCTACTTTCTTAATGAAATCCATGTTTTAAGTTTGCGCATTGCCCCTCTGTGCCTCCCAAGGTCTGTTGTGATACCTAATCGAACAATAGTCTAGAAAACTCATGTCTGCATGGAACGCTGGTCCCAGTGCCAAATTATCTCTCGTGTACTCTCTGAATGGGTCATGTGGCACTGCCTTCCCCTAACTTGGTTGTCCTCCTACCTGCCTTGGTTGTCCCAACAGTTGTCCCCCTAGAACTATGGATATAATGGTCGGAGAATCCTCCTAGATGGTGTATAGGCACGGATAGGTGAAGGATGTCCACTTGCTCTACCCTGAGATCCACTGGAGCCACTAGCCTCACCTCCCTAGTGTCCTCATGAACCACTCGCTCCTCGCATTGGCACCCATAGTTTTCACGTTGTGTTGGATCATCTGTGTGTTGATGGCCATCTGTGTTATGGCGTTCATTATGTCCCATTGTCCTCTGGCTAGGTCATTCAAGATGGCATGTGTACTGTCAGAATGTCTCTCGGGCATGCTGCCATCTTAATACACACCTACAAACATGGAGAAGTCTCCAACCCACTTGGTGTGTCTTTGGAGGCACAAACTTAAATCCAGACCCACTGTCACCTCAATCTGGACTCCTTCCGTCTAGGCTCACTCCTAGGGAAGCCAAGGGGGGTAGACCTTATCAAACTATGTGAAGAATTTATTAGTTCTAGGAGTTAATTGATGTGTTGATTAGTATTACCCAACCCAATGACAAGCAACCAATGCAATATGCAATCTTTCAATGACAAGCAAACCTTTGTTTATTAAACCACAATTAGACTAGTGCCTAAAGATTCCACTTATTCCAATATTAGCACAAATTTGATAACTCAACAAAATGAAATAAAATTATGAACTATTTACACGATGAATCAAAAAATAACTTTATACAATTACTTTAAGACAATGAATAAATGAAGAATGCTCGTAACTAAATCAATATAAATATTTACACATGGCAATATCTTGCAAAAATGAATAGGATGTAAATACTTGAAAATAAATTGCAAGGAAATGTAAATGTCGTGCAAGTGTGTAGGTAGATTTTAGGGGATTTTAAGTCTCTCTTTAACTTAGGGGCTTAGATGTGAAAAGTTGCAAGCCTAAGCTATGTGACTACCCCAAGTCTTTATCCCTTACCCAAGAGGAAATGTTGGGTGCTCAACAAGAGAACAACAAGGTTCTCCCCTAGCTCCACAGGTTAAGTCCAAAGTGCTTGGGTGCTCAACAAGGACACTTAGTGATGTGAAACCATCCTTGGTTTCAACCCCTCCTAACCTCCACAAGTCACCCTATTTTAGTGGACAAACAATAATGGAGAATGGGTTCCTAATTAGACTAACCACTCAACTCTTTGCCCTTTCTTATTATCCAAGATCCACAAAGTGGCAAGAGGAGAGAATACGGGGCAAAGGCGAGGTAAATTTTATTTACTTTGCAACAAAGAAATTTGTATACACTAGTCAGCACGATATTGTAGGATAACATAGCCACTCACATGCAAGGTGTGGACACAAACAAAAAATTGTTACTTTCAAATAAATAACTTAAACAAATTAACCACAAAACTTTGGCACAAGGTGGAGGACAAAGCCTTTTGATTTTCTGGCATAGGTGGACAAAATTAACTAAAGCAAAAATCAAAAAATTATTTTTAATCCTAACCAGCACGATTTTGCAAGGATGGTAGAGCCAAGCACAATGCAAGGTGTGGGAAAATTTTATTAAAACCATTTACAGATTTTAAACTTGGAAATAAATAGAAAGTGCAATCCCAAGAGACTCTTGGGTTGCTTACAATAGCTTTAGAGAGAGAGGGTGTGATCTGAAATTTAACTTGATCTAAAATTCAAGATCTTTAACCATTATTTGCATGTGAATTTTTCACTGTTAACCATCTTTGTAATGCAAAATTAAAGAACATCCATCAAGCACATGAACACATAAACATGTAAGAAAACCATCTATGAACAAGAATTGGTAACGGAGTTCACCAGACCCCCTGGCTACGTCTCCGGGCCACTTTCCAAATGGGAAGGTCAATAGATTAAGTATTCAAATGCTTACAAAGTGACTTCTGAATTATGTTTGTCATATACAGTAACAGACTTCAACAACAACTGCAAGATGAAATTCTGAGACTTTTAAGTATGAACATGGATACCTTTCTGTGTATCTGAAAGATTTTGTGAGCACTTTTCTGTCTGGATGCATGAATGCAAAAACTGAAGCTGGATCTGGAATCCTTGCGAAAAACCGAGACTTTTGAGTATAAACTCGATATATTTCCGAATTGGACGCAAAATGCCCTTCTTGGCACAATTCCCAAAATCTGCCTCTAATCTGTACACTATGTATGGCCTCGAGATGCATGCCAATCTAGAATCACCTCAATCTGCATGCAAAACCACCTTGGTCTCCATGCAAATTCACCTCGGGCTGTGTGCAAAATCACCTCGGTCCGCATGCAAAACCACCTCGGTCCGCATGCAAAACCACCTCGGTCCGCATGCCAGTCTCTGCCTGCATCAAAACTCCTCCACCCTCGGAATTCGTGCCCATGCCTCATTTAAATAATAAAAAAACAATGGTTAAAAAAGAGGCGCGAGTTATGGACCACGCACCCTCCAAAATCCCCCAAATCTCGGCACTTTTTTAAATTTTCTTTGCCACTTCTTGCCACGTCCCATGGCGGTGGCGCGTTGGTAGCTATGGTTGTTAGGGGGGCGGAATTCCCGAGGTCAAACCCGCAGGTTTCTCCTTCCACCGCATATGCTTTGATATAACATGTCATTTGAACTTTGGTTTTTGGCGCGATTTGGTTTAATACATATGGTATATGTAGTATATACATATGGTTTTGCAATATAGTTTTAACATATGATATTTGGACATATTATATGGTTGGCGTATTATATGGTTGGCGATTTGATATGGTATGGCTTAATGGGTTATAACATATGGTTTTAATATAACATTTAAATACCAAGGGGGCCTCGGTGTTGGCAAGGTCAAGGACTAAGCCCTTGACCACCCCCTTTTACCCAACCATGGGGTCATGGTGGCCTTTTCACAAGGTCTTGGGTTCAATTCGCATAGCCCCAGATTACACCATTTTTAACCATTTTTCACCATCTTTGACAAAACTTCCACTGCGGATATATTTGTCATCCGGAGGTCGTTTTTCCTGAAACGAACGTCACCGGAAAGCTGCTAACGAGCTCTTCTACTTTGTAAGCTTTACTTTGCATTTTGAATACTTTAAATCTATCAAATTTTGAGATGATCCACCTAGATCAGGGCGGGGGAGGGGAATGGCTTTGCACCAAAGCTTATTGATATTCTCTTAAGCCTCTAGTTGACTATTTTGGGCAACACCTCTTTTTATGATGAAAACCTGCATAAAACAGCAAAGAAAACTTGCTGGAAAATGATAAAAATCTCTCAAATATGTTAGTTTTGTGTTAGCACATGTACAGAAACGTTTACACTAAAAATCTAAACTTGAAAATTGAATTTTTTAGCAAGATTTGAATGATAATATGAGCAGAAAATAAGTAAATAGAAGGTTGAAATTAAAACAGAAAATTATATGGAGCAAAATGAAGTCTTTGGAGTTCCTCCTCCAAGCTTTAGCAACCTGCAAATCTGTAAACCCTTGCTACACAATGAAGTAAGAAGGTGAGATATTTTAAAAGGCCTACAAAATACTTTGCAAATACTGATAAAAAAAAATCACATAAACCTATAGCAATACTACTACAGATTTATCCCTAGCAAAATACTTTGCTTAGGGTTCTTCAAGTAAACTGTAAAACAATGTGAAACAAAAATATACAATGTTACCTCACCAAAAAAAAATACCATACAAGAGAACTAAGAATACACCAAAAGATCCTCCAAAGCTTCACTTTATTACTCAAAAGAGTGGGTGCAAAATTGCACCAAAATTACATGAGAAAAATGGGAGTGAGAGAGGGTGGGGAGAAATTTTGGTATAATGGAGTTGTTGTGAAAACTTCATGACAAAATGAGAAGAAGGGGCTTCCTTTTAAAGGAGGGAAAGAGGAGAGACCCCTCTTAGATGAGTTACAAGTGTCACCCATCCAAGAGAGAGAGAACAAGTCAAGGGGGGTGCACTTTTAGGGTTTTGGAGTGATTTAGGGTTTGAGGGGTGAGATGTGAGGGGGGAAACCCCTTTCCTCTTGTTCAAACATGAGGTTAGGCTATAGGAAGGGCACACTTAGGGTTTTAGGTAGTTTTTCACTTTAATTTTTACTTCCCCTAAGTTCATGAAGAAGGGGGGAGCCCCTCTCACTAAGGAGACTCAACTTAAGTTGTTAACTTGACTTGGGGAGGTTCTTTTAAGGAGATTTAACTTTTCCAACTTAGGAAATACATTAGAAAACATTTCCCCACTTATTTTCTTGACTTTAGTCACTTTTACAATTTTTGGTTTTTTACCTTAGCCAATCATTTGTTGAATTTTTACTAACTTGGACTTCTCATTAACAATAACCTAGCAAAACTTGTCCAATTGAGATGAAATTTGGTTCAAAGGTGTAGGGGGTAATAAGCCATTTGATTTGAGTACTCACACCCCTATACAAAATCCATAAGGACCAAATTTTTACATTTTTCATCAAAAATAATTAAAATTTCCAATTTACAGAAAATTTTAATTATTAAAAAAATCCTATCAAAACCTGACGGAATTCCGCAAGACTCTAGGAGATGTATAGTATGGTCATTTGCAACATCTTTATACCTTAATCAACCACTGGGATCGATCATTAGAACGTCTTTCACCACTTTGGAGGATTATTGAGTGAAAAACTCAAGAGTAATTAAAATTGTTGAAAAGCAAGATTAATTACCTAAGGAAAAAACACTCGCGATGAAAGGACTTCCCTAATGATAAAGTCCTAGGAAACTAAATAAACTTGACCCATGCTAACAGATACATTACAAAATTATCCCACGCAAGGGAGCGGATATTCCATGGACACAGAAAGAATTGTTGGGGGGGAAATTGCATTGTTCAGCCATAAGTATTCAAACTTGTCATACCATAAGGTGCATATCTTCATGATACATGTCGTTGACACATAGTTGAAATATGTGGTCAACAAGACCTTCCCCCCTACCCTCTTTTGTATCTCGTCTGTCATCCATAGTCCTCTCTATGTCTGTCTCTGTTTCAGAGATGATGTGATCCCTGTCCTCTAACTCTGGCTCTGTATCTGACTGAGTGTGGAAGGGAGTGTAGTCTCTTTTGTTCCTGTCTCTTTTGTCTCTACTATGTCCTCTGTGGTACTAAATGTACTCGGCCCTCTGGTATTTTGCACCTGTTCCCAGAATCATGGGGTCATGAGAAGCACTTCTTCACAGGCTAGCAGGAAGAAGGCTCTGATACCACTGAAATATCCCAAATCCAGTGGATTTGGATATTTATTGTTGTATTAGTGTCTAGACTCTCTGGTCTGATACTCTGGGGGTTTCTGGATGCGTTTTAGTTACTTGTTTAACATGCTTGGTGATTTACGCATGTGTGTGTCATATAAATAAGGTTTTAGGAGTATATATGTGTTAGCGATATTTCTGGTCATGGGGGTAAAATGCTAAGAAATGGGTAAAAACCCACTTGTCCTAAGATCTGAATGCAAATGCGCCTGTGGTAAATGACAAGCAAATCTGGACGGCAGGATTTCATGCGCCCGGATCAGCGGCGCGCATCGGATTCCGGAGCCCCCCCGCCTTCCTACCTTTAAGCGGAGGGGGGGGTCCGAAATCTGGGACGCACCTCTTCAACGGTCAAGATCAAAGCGCCCGGATCAACGGCGCGCGAGGCGATTCTAGACCCCCCCGCCTTTCTACCTTTAAGCGGAGGGGGGGGTCCGAAATCCGGGGTGCATCTTTCTGACGGCTGCGATTGGTGAGCCTGGATCAACGGCTCATAGGCGATCCAGACTCCCGCCACCTTTCTTCGTTTAACCCTGTGGGCCCCATCCACGTCGTGTCGCCTTTTGCGCCACTTCCCTCCTTGCCCCCCTATTCCCCACCTGGCCATGTGGCAGGGTCCTTTCCCTTTAAGCCTCTCCTCGTTCCGCCCAGGTGGTCCCTTTCCCCCATCTTGTCATCCACTCATTTTTCGAGTCTCCTTGTCCCCTGCCATGTGTCTCCTCTGCCTCAACGCCTTCCACCATGCGCTTTGACTCATGCACTCCCTGTTGTTTCCACCTATGTCCCGTCCATCCCCCGTGGCATTCCTCACCCGCTGGCACGACTCCTGCCATCATTCTCGCCATGCCCTCGTCCTCATCCATCATAAGGGGGTCCTTCGTAGCAGTCCAGCAAAGCAGCACCCAAAGAAAAGGTTGTTCAAGCTGATCCAAATGGCACCATTAAGCAACCGCCACGTCATAGAAATGTCGAGTTGGTCGGGCCATCCTCAATCCCAATGAAGCAGTTATTGAAGCAGTTGGTGGTGGTTAGACATCGTCTCCGCCATAATGGGAAAGTTCGGCGACAAATTAAAGGCACGTCGATTCGCCTACGAAGTTGTCAGAGGTCCGATTGCGTCCGCCGTTGGTGCACGATTATTCAAAGATTGCAGGCGCGGATTGTCAGAAGCCATGCAGACACAATGTGTTTAATGCGACGTCTCGGTTTTGTTGTTGTTGTTGTTTTGAGTATATGTAGGCGTTTTCGCCATTTTTTGAGGGATCGATGGTAGAGCGAAGCTCCCGACTGTAAAGTTTTAACAACCATTCTGGTTTCTGGGTTATGCATCTGTGTTTGAGATTTCTTGCTTTATGACAAACAGTTTTCCTTTTCCATCTATATTTCGTCTCATACCAGGGAATTCATGATCGAATGATTTGCTTGAACTGTTGCAGTTTCGTTATGATAAAGGATTTGTCGTTATATTACTGTACTCTCTGGTCTTCTTTGTTTGAATGTAAGAGGATCTTGCGTTTGGGCATTTTCTTCTCCAGTCTGTTAGAAACCTGATGTTTTTGACAGACCTTCACACTCTTCTCATGCAAGTCTTCCACCTGCTCATCCTTATTTTAACTCACTGTTTGGAGTTTCTCTAAGACCTCACTCGCCCATGCATACCTGGCCTAGTTTCAGAGTTGAGACGATATTGTTCTGAGTTCACTTCCATTTGATCACCCTCTTATAAACAAATCATGACATTAAACTGATGGGTGTCAGGCTCAGCTCCTGCAAGCAATCCAGGAGTGACTTCTGACGCTAACATTTCTGGCGTCGTTGTCGGGGACGAAGTTGAAAATTTTCCCTGGGCAGAACGACATTGAGCCTCTGATTCTGAAAGTGCATCAGACATCAGAGCCCTTCAAGATTGCTACGGTGCACCTGGCGACTCCATTGTGGCGACTCCATTGTTTCCACATCACTGTTTCAGTTGTGGCCACTATTGGCACACCTGAAAGATGACCCAGAGGAGCTTTCTCGAGGAGGTTTCAGCGGCTGCTTTCTCAGCCTGAAAAGTTTCCTAAGGTAACGATAATGTTAAGATCTGGCCTCTGATGGTGAACAAGGACCAGGCACATTCGAAGCTACACATTTTTCACCTGGCGACTCCATGATTCGAGGATCGATTGGCGACTCCACTGGTTCGATATGGAGAAAATCCTTGCTCGCAGGTTTGCTCCTTTTAATTTTTCTGCTATTCCTGGTTTTCCTAATGTTGTCCCTTCTCTGGACGAATGGGGCGATTATTTGCCCATATTTGGAAAATGTGAAGAGGACAACCCTGCTCAGCACCTCAGCGAGTTTCATGAACTCATGCATCAGTGGGAGATACATCATGAGGATGTATTACTGAAGATGTTCATGTTCTCGTTAGCAGGGGATGCACGTAAATGGTACCATTCTTTACCCCCTGCTAGCATTTCTTCACTCAATGGTTTCCATGCAGCTTTCACCACCTATTGTCAGAGACTGTATCCCCCTGAGTTAATTAGTCATAATTGTTGTGAGGGATACCACAACTCTATACAAGAGAAAGTTGTTTCGGACTTAAGCTATAGGGAGGATCCTGATGACCTGGAGCAGACCTCAATCCTTTCTCCTCCCCATTCATCTGCATCCAAGGCAGGTTATGGAAGTCATGAAGTTCCCGGGGAGGAGGATGGCGCCCTGAGTAAGCTGATGAAGTAGGTGAAATATCTCTATGCCCAAGTAGAAGGGTTGAAATATGAAGACTATGCAGAGGATTTTCCAGTCCTTGAGGCAAACACTCTGAGCAACTCTTTTGAAGAGATTGTTGAAGATTTATTAGGTGAGTTGGCATCTACCCCCGATGAGCTTGCTGTCTCAGATCAAAGCAATGAAGAGGTAGTTGTGGAAGAGGATTGCTCTCTTTTCCTTCACGAGATTTCCCACGATGTGTTTACATTCGGGGTCGAAACGGAGAAGCGGGGGATAGTCCCATTCCGACAAGTTGGAGAAGCTTTGTTCCCCCCCGACTTCGATGATTATCTGGAAGAGGAGCAGCAGAGTCCGACATCACCTTTTGCTTGTCAGAGCAGCCAGACCATTTACGACAGTGACGGATCAGAGTCTGAACTCGATATGCTGGATTCCCAAGAGCAGGTCGCAGAGCGTTATCCTCTGCTCGCTAAAGAAAATTGTCACGAGGAAATCAGCTACCTCAGTCTTTCGGGAGATGTTGAGCAGTACGAGGAAGAACAAAACTACCCCATGGTCCCTATTTATGATGAGTACGAATCGGACCTAGGGGAGATCGAACCAGAGGAGCAGAATATTTCTTGTCCAGAGCCAGTCAGCAAGCAGAGCTTTCCCACAGGTCCTATCTATGATGATTATGACTCTGACTCGTGGGAGAGCCAAGAAGAGGAACCAGAAGAACTAGCGGAGCAGTCGAAGATACAGTTTATACACTGTGCAGAGCCGGTAAGTGAGCAGCCACCGCCTGAGATCAATCAGCCTACGTCAGCTATTCACCCACCTGTACTTACCATAGATATTCAACCACACATCCACAGCTGTGTAGCAGAGGAGGCTGCCTGTCGCCAATTTTCAGGAGTTTTCCACCGGTCCTATGAGCCTGTGAGGGAATACATGGAGTTGCATTTCCTTCATAAATTGGAGCCGCCCTATTTCATCTCAGCTTCAGCCTGTAAGGAGAAGTTGGAGAGCGTAGTCGTTCTGCTGTCATGGTTACACCCCTTGTTCGTAATCATCGACAGAAGGAAGGAGCTTCCATTCAGGAAGTTACTTGATTGGCTATGGTGGAACTTTGCTTTCACCTAGCCTCATGTACAAAGTATATTAGTATTAGGTTGTACATAAATAAGCTCCTTTGAGCGTGTATGTTTGTTTTGTTCGTTTTTACTTATCGACATGTACTTTCAGCAGGCTGTTTTGAGCTTGACTCCATAGCCCAACAGCAAGGCACTGAATCTGCAAAAGTGTTCTTAGAGCATCGCAAGGACGACTCTATCCCCCATGGAGCCAAATGTTAGTGATATTTCTGGTCATGGGGGTAAAATGCTAAGAAATGGGTAAAAACCCACTTGTCCTAAGTTCTGAATGCAAATGCGCATGTGGTAAATGACAAGCAAATCTGGACGACAGGATTTCGTGCGCCCGGATCAGCGGTGCGCATCGGATTCCGGAGCCCCCCCGCCTTCCTACCTTTAAGCGGAGGGGGAGGGTCCGGAATCCGGGACGCACCTCTTCAACGGTCAAGATCAAAGCGCCCGGATCAACGGCGCGCGNNAAGCGGAGGGGGGGGGTCCGGAATCCGGGGTGCATCTTTCCGACGGCTGCGATTGGTGAGCCTGGATCAACGGCTCACAGGCGATCCAGACTCCCGCCACCTTTCTTCGTTTAACCCTGCAAGCCCCATCCACGTCGTGCCGCCTTTTGCACCACTTCCCTCCTTGCCCCCCTATTCCCCACCTGGCCATGTGGCAGGGTCCTTTCCCTTTAAGCCTCTCCTCGTTCCGCCCAGGTAGTCCCTTTCCCCCATCTTGTCATCCACTCATTTTCCGAGTCTCCTTGTCCCCTGCCATGTGTCTCCTCTGCCTCAACGCCTTCCACCATGCGCTTTGACTCATGCACTCCCTGTTGTTTCCACCTGTGTCCCGTCCATCCTCCGTGGCATTCCTCACCCGCTGGCATGACTCCCGCCATCATTCTCGCCATGCCCTCGTCCTCATCCATCATAAGGGGGTCCTTCGCAGCAGTCCAGCAAAGCAGCACCCAAAGAAAAGGCCGTTCAAGCTGATCCAAATGGCACCATTAAGCAACCGCCACGTCATAGAAATGTCGAGTTGGTCAGGCCATCCTCAATCCCAATGAAGCAGTTATTGAAGCAGTTGGTGGTGGTTAGACATCGTCTCCGCCATAATGGGAAAGTCCGGCGACAAATTAAAGGCACGTCGATTCACCTACGGAGTTGTCAGAGGTCCGATTGTGTCCGTCGTTGGTGCACGATTATTCAAAGATTGCAGGCGCAGATTGTCAAAAGCCATGCAGACGCAATGTGTTTAATGCGACATCTCGGTTTTGTTGTTGTTGTTGTTTTGAGTATATGTAGGCGTTTTCGCCATTTTTGGAGGGATCGATGGTAGAGCGAAGCTCCCGACTGTAAAGTTTTAACAACCATTCTGGTTTCTGGGTTATGCATCTGTGTTTGAGATTTCTTGCTTTATGACAAACAGTTTTCCTTTTCCATCTATGTTTCGTCTCATACCAGGGAATTCATGATCGAATGATTCGCTTGAACTGTTGCAGTTTCGTTATGATAAAGGATTTGTCGTTACATCACTGTACTCTCTGGTCTTCTTTGTTTGAATGTAAGAGGATCTTGCGTTTGGGCGTTTTCTTCTCCAGTCTGTTAGAAACCTGATGTTTTTGACAGACCTTCACACTCTTCTCATGCAAGTCTTCCACCTGCTCATCCTTATTTTAACTCATTGTTTGGAGTTTCTCTAAGACCTCACTCGCCCATTCATGCATGGCCTAGTTTCAGAGTTGAGACAATATTGTTCCGAGTTCACTTCCATTTGATCACCCTCTTATAAACAAATCGTGACATTAAAATGATGGGTGTCAGGCTCAGCTCCTGCAAGCAATCCAGGAGTGACTTCTGACGCTAACAATATGATACAAGCGAAATAAGGAACTAACACAATCTCAATAGCATGTATTATATGGAAAAAGAAGGAAATACAACTGATATGTTGGAAGCAGAGAAATTATCATCAGCTAGATCTCATGGATCGTCACTGGAATACAATGCAA
>ML819968.1:84712-119979 GCA_009831015.1 Picea engelmannii | reverse complement strand
TAAAATTTAAATATTTTATGTATTTTTTAAAAGACCGGTTCATTGAAACCGGTTTGACCGGTTTATTACCGGTTCCGGTTCCGGTTCCGGTTGGACCCTCGACCGGTTCCGGTACCGGTTTCGGTTTTTAAAACATTGATTGAAACTCCTCTGCTTCTTCTGTCCAGTGAAAAGATTTATGTCTTTTCTTCACCGTATCCATCATTGGTGCGCTAATCCCACTGAAATTTTGGATGAATTTCCTGTAGAAACTAGCTAAACCATGGAAGCTTCGAACTTCAAACACACTTTTCGGTGATGGCCAATTCTTAATTGCGTTCACCTTTTCGGGATCCATCTTCAACTCATTGGCAGAGATAAAAAAACCCAAATAAATGAGTTCTGTCCTCATAAATGATGATTTCTTCATGTTAATCAACAATTTCTCTTGTTGTAATCTCCTCATCACTGCAGCTAAATGCTTCAAGTGTTCTGCTTCTGTCTTGCTGAAAATCAATATATCATCAAGATATACAATGATGAATTTCCCGATAAACTCCTTCAGGACTTCATTCATCAATCTCAGGAAAGTACTAGGCGCATTTGTTAAACCAAACGACATAACAAGCCATTCATACAGCCCTTCATTCGTCTTGAATGCTGTCTTCCATTCATCACCTTCTCTCATGCGAATTTAATGATATCAGCTTTTCAAATCAATCTTTGAAAAAAATCTTGCTCCACTCAAGCAATCCATCAAATCGTCCATCCTTGGCAATGGAAATCTGTATTTGATGGTGATCTTATTGATCGCCCTTGAGTCTGTACACATCCTCCAGCCTCTATCTTTTTTTGGCTGAGCACTGTTGGAACAACGCATGGACTCAAGCTCTCTCTAACCAATCCTTTGTCCATTAAGTCCTGGACCTGTCTCTTGACTTCCTCATTTTCTTGCGACGTCAACCTGTACACTACTTTGTTTGGTAAACTGGCTCCGGGTATAAGATCGATGTGATGACTTATACTCCTGATAGGTGGCAACGAACAAGGTAGTTCGTCCACTACTATATCAACAACTCTTCCAGCAACTTCTGGATTTCCTCTGGTAAATCATCCACTCTTGTATTGGTCAAAACAATTCTAGGTCTCATGACCACAATAAATTGCGTGTCTTCCTTCTTCTTAACCTCATTAAGAAGTTCCTTCCCACTCATGAGAAGTACAGTGTTGCTCACCTCTGGTCTCACCTCTTTATCCTTAATCGACAACAACATGTGAGTCCGTCCATTCTTCTCCAGGGTGTATGTGTTCTTTCTCCCATCATGGACCACATTTCTGTCATATTGCCACGGTCTACCCAGCAATAGATGACAAACATCCATGGGAATGACATCACATAATATTTCATCCTTATATCCTCCTATTTTAAATTCAACTAAACATTGTTTAGTGACATTTACCTGATGTCCTTGTTGTAGCCACGAAACTCTGTATGGGCTTGGATGCACAATAGTCTGCAGCTCCAGCTTTTCTACCATCTCTGTAGAAACGAGATTGTCTGTGCTACTGCTGTCCACGATGACTTTGCATACTCTGTCTTTTGTTTTGCAAGCAGTCCGAAACAGACTGTTTCTTTGGGCTGGGTTCTCCGCCTCCTTTTCTGGTGTTAAGAGAACTTTCCTCATCATCAAGGATCTTCCACCCTCAGCATCTTCTGCCTCAACATTCCGTCCTTGTGCTTCGACAATGTGAGTTTCACCACCTTCTTTCTTTTTGTCTGGACACTCATAAGATTTATGTCCGTTTTTCCCACAGACAAAACATTTCACTTCACCTCCTCGGCCTCTTCCTCTTCCTCTAGCTCGAGGAAAAGTATTTCTATCAGCATACTGCCCTCTCTGTGAGGTTCCTCCTCCCTCAGTTTGAGTTTGAGGTTTCTTCCCCTCTTCTTTAGGTTTCTGAGTTTTGTCTTGGGCAATTGTTTTGCCTCTGGTTGGACTTCTGCCTCGGCCTCTTTGACCTTGCTTTCGGCTCAGCTTCTCTTCAGCTTTCAGAGCCATTTGATAAGCATCTTCCACATTTCGAATGATCATCATGCTCATCTCATCTTGGATGTCATATCTCAAACCATTCATGTACCTGGCAACCTTTTCATCATTGCTTTCCCGATGACCTGCTTTGATGTTTATCTTGTAGAACTCTTCAGTGTATTCTTTCATTGACATCAACATCTGTCTCAAATTCTGCATTCTCCGAAACAGAGTAATTTGATAGTCCTTGGGTATGAATTTGGCTTTCATCTTCGCAACCATTCTATCCCAACTCTTGATTTTCTGCTTGCCTTTGCAGCGTCTGTTAGCTTGCAGTTCATCCCACCATAGTGCTGCATGCCCTTAAGTCTTGTGACGACATGTTTGACTTTCTTGTCTTCCTCGACATCCTCATAGTCGAAGTATTTATCCAGAGTTCTAATCCAATTTAGAAGCTCTTCAACATCCAGGTTTCCCTCATATACTGGAATGTCCATTTTTGCTCTGGCACCTATCCTTGCAACAACCCTGAATAGGCGTTCGTCTGCAGCGTCTTCGACTGCGACTTCTTCTTCATGTCCAGCTTCATTTTCACTTTCAGCCTCACTGATATCCCCAGTGTCGACTGTGCGCCTTTGTGCTGTCTCCATGGCATCAAGCCTGGCACGTAGTTTGCGCATTTCTCTCTCCACTGCTGGATCAGGCATTGGTCTGTCTCTTCTTCTCGGCGGCATAGCTGTAAAATGTTTCTCTTTTCCCTGCTACAAAAAGAAAAGAACTTTTCCTGTGCTCTGATATGTATCAGAGTGCTCTTTCTCCTCTCGCTCCCTCCGTCTGCAATATAAAAACAGAGTCAAGCTCTGATACCACTTGACGCAGACCCCCAACCTACAGGCCGAGATCCGCTCACAGGATCGTTCAAATCTCCTTGAGCTGAAGTGGCTCTTTCGGATCCCTATCGGAACCTTCAACGAATCGATCCACAAGTCTTTTTGAAACCCCCTTATGCGAACAGGCACAAGGTACGAGCTTCACCTCCACACGATTACAATTGGCCCTGGCACAAGCGTCTTTCGCAACTCGCAATCTCGCGGATTGAAGCGTTGAGCTCTCGTGCTCTTTTCCTACGAAATCCCGAGATGCGATAGTCAGCGATAGTCTAACTTCCCTTTCACACTTCTCGCAACTCGCAACCTCACGAGTGGGAGTGTAGAGCCTTCGTACTCCTCCTTTGCGAAATCCCGAGATGTGATAGGGCAACTATGGGTTGGCCCCTCGATGCGCGAGTACACGCCACTTGTCACCCTTGCGGTCCCCACCTGACAGATGTGCCACGCATTCACACGAGCTCTCGACTCTCGCCACTTCGCAACTCCTACAGTTGAAACTGACTCCTATCAAACCCCGAGCTCCCGAAGTGCTGAAATCTCGAAACTCCACGCCAATTCCTGTTGCAACTCGCGACTTCGGGACTTTCGTTCCATTGTGCTCAACTCCTTGTCATCAGGATCTCTGCAATGCCGAAATGACACTTTCCACAGGATTGACGACTAATAAGTCTCCGTTCGATCCAACGCTTAACTTCTCCGCAGCTCTCCTGGATCCTACGGTCCTCGCTACTTCGCGAATTCTCCACAGAGAATTCCAACCATTCGTTTGCTCCTGGACAACTTCTGCGAAATAAACCAATGTTCTCCTTTCTGAACTTTACTTCCGTTGGATGACTTCGACCCTCGTCTTCCTTTGAAGTATTTCAATCTCCGTCCTCCTTTGAAGTGTTCAAAGGTGTTAACCCTCCTGAGCTTTCTCTGGCAATTTCAAGCCTTGAAAAGAACTCCTACACGCACTCCTTGCGGCAACCTTTCGATTCTGTGCACTCCTTGCACCAACAATCTTTCCCTCCTCAACCTTAGTGGATAAGTTCTAAGGCTTCGACTAGCCTGCGCACACCTTGCACGACCTCTGTGCTTCTCCTGCATTTCTGCTGGAATGAGAACAACGGTATCCCTCCTGAGTTTTCAGAGATAAACTTTGAACTTCGTCAACGCACACTTTGCAGACGCTTCACTACACTCCTTGCAGGAACTCTCTCACTGAGGAAGAGAAACAATTGAAACTCATTTTCTTTCTCTCTCAGATTTCAAACATTCAACATGAAATCATACATTCAACACAGTATTAAAGCAAATGCATAACCAGAGAGAATAAACAACTGTAAGCATACCATTCACCATGTATAAACAGAAAACATCATAACACCATGAAATCCGATTCAAAGCTTCATATATTAATTCAAAGCTCCTGTACATGGGTTCTTCCCTACAACTCTCTTCTCTTCTCTTCTACGCCAATGATACTACCAACTACAATGATACAATGGTGAGGGTGTCTATACCCGTTTTCCCTCCTACTCTCTAAACTGTCTAATCTATAATTTAAATCTACCTACTTTCATTAACTGGGCTTAAATGCCTTTTACATTGACAGATGAGAGCAAATCGCTCACGATCTGTTTTCAATAGTCAGACATAAATGCAAATATGCTTCTAGCTATTACATTTATATCCGCTCCCTTAAACTTTCAAAACATTTCAAAACGTGAAAAATGTGTGTTGCGCTTTCCAACTGTCTTTCGCCTCCACGCTCACTTGACTGTTTACGATGCTCCTGCATCATCAGATTTGAGGAGGACAGAGCCTTTAGGAAGTCTAGAGGGACAGAGAAGGGTGAGCAGTCTTCACCACAGATTCAGGTGAGTCCGCAGCAGACTACAGTGACACAGAGTTTGGGGCCACCAGTTTCGGGGATGACAGGTTCACAGGTGACAGGGCCACAGGTTTCAGGTTCACAGGCTACTGGTCCACAGGGTCTAGGATCGAGTACTCCAGAGTCTACTTCAGGATCACTGTCTTTAGGAGATGGGGTTGAGCAGGGAGAGTCCCCTCCACAAGACACTACTTCAGAGAGGAGGAAGCCCAAGTGGCTTCAGGACACTTTGAGGGAGGCACAGGGTTCAGTGGGGAATCCCAGACAGGCAGTGAGGGAGAGTAAACCTCCTGAGAGGTTTTGCAGCTACATCGCGATGGTGAGCAATATTCGAGAGTTTGAGCCTTCCACTTTTGAGGAGGCTACTGGTAGACAGGTTTGGAGAGATGCCATGATGGAAGAGTACAATTACATCATGAATAACGATGTCTGGGAAGTTGTTCCTAGACCTGAGGGGAAGTCAGTGGTGACTTCCAGGTGGCTCTATAAACTCAAGCATGCTGCAAATGGCACATTGAGAAGTACAGAGCTCTCTTTGTGGCTCGGGGGTTTTCACAGGTTGAGGGAGTCGACTATGATGAGACCTTTGCGCCGGTTGCTAGATACACTTCGATCAAGGCAGTGATCTCCATTACAACAGAGATGGGTTGGAAGATCCACCAGATGGATGTGAAGACCGCATTTCTGAATGGTCTTATTCAGGAGGAGGTGTACATTGAGCAACCTTTGGGCTTTGAGGTGCATGGGAGAGAGTCTCATGTGTGTAGACTGAAGAAGACATTGTATGGGCTGAAACAAGCTCCCAGAGCTTGGTATTCGAGGATAGATGCCTATTTGCAGCAGTTGGGTTTTAAGAAGAGTGAGGCGGATCCCAACCTATACTACATTGTGGTTGGAGAGGATCCTCTCATTCTTCTGCTATATGTGGATTATCTTTTCATTATAGGGGCAGAGAGACTCATCAGCAGCTGCAAGGAGAGCCTTGCTTCAGAGTTCGAGATGACTGATATCGGACTAATGCATTATTTTTTGGGATTGGAGGTTTGGTAGGAGCCTAGACACAACTTCCTGGGACAGGGGAAGTGTGTGTGTGACATTCTGAGCAGATTTCAGATGGAGGATTGTAGGCCCATGACCACTCCCATGATTACCAACTGGAAGAAGCTTCATGCTTCTGAGTCACAGTTGGTGGCTTCCACTTTGTATCGTCAGTTGATCAGGTCATTGATGTATTTGGTCAATACCAGGACATATATTTGTTTTGCTGTCAACACTCTCAGTCAGTTCATGGTGGAGCCTAGGAGAGTGCACTGGGTGGAAGCAAAACATGTGCTCAGGTATCTTTGTGGTACGGTAGATTATGGTTTGGACTATCAGAGAGGAGATGGAGTTCATTTGGTTGGCTATACAGATTCGGATTGGGTAGGATGTTTTAGTGACAGGAAGAGTACTTCAGAGTGCTGTTTCGGATTGGGCTCAACAACTATGTCTTGGTTCAGTCGGAAGCAAAAGTCAGTGGATTTGAGTTCTGCAAAGGCTGAGTATATGGCATCCAGTCAGGCCAGTTGTGAGGCTCTTTGGCTTCACAAGTTGTTGGTGGGATTGTTCGGTGTGCAGTTGAGGCCTACTGTGATTTACTGTGATAATCAGAGTTGCATTAAACTCTCGGAGAATCCAGTTTTTCATGACCGGTTTAAACTTATCGAGATTCATTATCACTTCTTCCGTGACTATGTTCAGAGAGGAGCTGTGGAGCTACAATACATATCTACAGAGGAGCAGGTTGTAGACATACTCACCAAGGCATTGAGTAGAGGCAAGTTTGTATTTTTCAGGGACAAGCTTGGAGTGGTGAGTAACACTTTCCTCGGTAAGAGGGAGTGTTAAATTTTTTTAATTAAAATAAAGTACCTAAGCAAGTGTTTCTCATCCCTAGGCGCCTAAGGGGTGAGAAAGTGCTTAATGTGGGCCCTAGTCATTTAATTTGTGAGATGCAAATTAAAAGGTGACTTTATGACTTTAGTGAGGGTGAGTGAAGAGACACCAAATCTCATCCACTCATCTAATCCAATCTCAACTGTTGGATTAAGAAACTCCTCACCTACCTCATGAGGTCGATTAGAGTTGGAGGTCGCACCCATTGTTGGGTTGTTGATTCATTGTTGAGAGAGCAAGAGAGAGAGCATTTTCGAGCAACAAGAAAGCAGCCATTTCTGAGAGCTAGGGCACGCATTCCAAGGAAGAATAATAGCACAGAAATCGAGGCAAAGGTTCAACATACACAGGAGGCCATACAACACGGTTTCGAGGTCCGTGTAGTCACTTGTGTGCACAGAAATCGAGACATCAGACAACATTTAATTCTGTCCGTACGGTATGGATTTTATCAATCCATACAACCGTACTTTGGCACAAATTTTGAGGAGCAGACAACCGTACTTAGGTCGTACCGTACGGATTTCGTACAGGTCAGTACAGTCCTTTCTTGGCACAAAAATCGAGACAGATTGTTGTGTGGTTTTTTTGAAAAGTTTGGCACCGTTTTCAAGGCGGTCGTACAACCATTAATGCTTCCAGAAATTTGCTGAAGCAGTTGGCACGTATTTCGAGGCATCCGTACAACATTTTGGAGGCATAGAAATGGAGGAGCAGACCTGCAATTTATTGTAGAAAATTCTGGAAAGAGTTTTTAGGAGTTTGGCTCATTTCCTGTGAGAAGACTTGGCATGGTTATTGAGATAAGTTTGTCATTAAATTTTTGAAGATGAACATGTTGTAACAGAATTTCTCTGAAGCTCCTAAATAATAAAAATCTCCCTCTCACTGGTTTTCCCCTTGTGGGTTTTTCTAGGGTCGATGTTAAACCGAAAATATCTGTGTCAATAATTTTCTGAGTTTTATATGTTGCTGATATTTTATTTCTGCATTATAAATGCAGTTCAGAATCCTCATGTTTCAGTTTTGAAATTAATTTTCTGCTAAGTTTTATTTGCTGATATAAAACTGGGTTTGGGCATTAAACATTGGCTGAAAAATCAGCGAGACTAAAACTGGGTTGGGGTCTGAAAATTTTACACCATTTGGCAAGGCACTAATCTTTTATTGTATTGGAGAAATAAATTGCTTGCATTAAAATACATGATTTTACGAGATATTGAATTTGTTCAAAGTGGAATCAATTCTTTGCCTTAATTGCTTGCTTGAGCCACTAGGGCGTTTTGATTGGTCAAGGATACCTTGCTGCTGTTACAAATTAATGCTACAGGCATTAGGGCTGCAGCAAATTCTCTTTTTCAAGCTTTAGTTTCTCACTCTTTTACCGTTGGAAATAGTTGGAAAGTTGCTATTGTTAATCTACTTGATGTTGGCTATTGTTGGGCAATTGTTTGGCTAATTCCTTGGGGTAAAAGTTGCTGCTGTAGCAAATCTTTGCTACAGCCATTTAGTTGCTCTGAAAAATCTCTGAAAACATCTTTTTTGCAGCCCTAATTCACCATCAAAGCTTGTGCTAAGGTATTGAGAATTAGTTTGCATGTTTAGTGCTTCATTGCCCAATAAATACTTGATGCTTTTGATGGTTATTTCTGCAGTAAGTAATTGATTTTATTGCTGATATATATTTTTGTTGACTGCTGCAAATAGGGACAGCAAGATTAACTTGCTTGTCCACCTAACATATCGCTCGTACAATTGTTTTTTCTTGTGTCTCGGGCAAGTATAAATACTCTTCGCAGGTACTCAAAGACTTGGTAACCATTGACTACTGCCGAGACTTGTTTCCAACCCTCTTTGCATCTAACAACTTGACCTATAGGGGCATCCATTCATAAGTATCATTTTCCATCTCATTTCCCCCTAGGGTCACTCGGGATTCCCCCTTGAGGTGATCACTTCATCTCTAAAGTGACGGGAATACCTACCTAAGGTGACAATGAGTAGGTGTTTTCTTAGTTGTCGCCATTTTGTGGTTTGGGTCGGGCTTTGCCCAACCTACAACTTGTGCAATAACAGGGATAATCCCCTTTTATTTCATTTTCTAGGTAGTTATGCTACCTGCATGACCAAACTACCGTATTTACTTAACTTGTGTCTAACACTTTATTAGTCACTTATAATAACATGACTTTCACACTACATTTATTTAATTTAATTATATTGGAGTGTTATACTCCAATAAGAAAACATCATTTAAAAATAATTGATCACTGATGAGCAGTGCTTGGTAATTCTGAATTTTTTACGTCATTTCTTTTGTGTGTGTGTGTGTGTGTATATATATATGGTATTTGTCATTTCCTGCCATATCATATTCATCCTTTTTTGAAAATCTGTTGTATCCGTTTCTCCTTGTCTCCCTGGCTGCCATGAATCTTATTAATCATACATATTCATTTCTCATGACTCTGCTTACTTTACTATACTACCCTGCAGAGATTTACCGAGCTTAAAGCTTTCTTTTACGATAAAAGAGACATTTTGTTCATTGTAGTTTAATCAATGATATTGATGCCACTTTACCATGCATTATTTAAATGCATGATATTTTGCTTCAGTTTCAACTTCAGTATACTAGGGTGCAATTTAAGTCTTTTGTGTGTCATGACATTGTAATGGCTTTTCTTTACCTTGCTTTATTTTAATCCACTCTATTGTTGCTTTACTTCCAACTTAAAATCACAATTGTGCAATATATTTTGCGTTATGATTTTGTGATGGCTGATCTGACCAAAGACAGTTTCAATCATGAATAATTCATCACTGTATTCTGGTTATATAACATTATTAATCTATACAGATGATGCCATGGCAATCTTTTTGGCTCTTCAGTCTCCAGAGGTAGATGTTATAGGTCTCACTACAATTTATGGAAATGTCCGTACAACTTTGGCAACGACAAATGCCCTTCATCTGGTATGTAGTCATTTGGGATTTTGCAGTGAATGCTTGTGGTGAAGTTCTCATAGGGTATGAGATTTGTGTAAATTGTTCTATTCATTTCATTCTTGTCTTGTCTGTTGATTGATTCCTTCATTCTTCATACAAATAAGAAAATGTAAGCAGAAAAATACTTGGCATCATTTTCAAGTTCTCATCTGTCCATGTTGCATATAATAAACAAGCATTAAGTTTCCTTAGTTCTGCATGTTCATAGAGTCTTACTCTGATAATCTTTCATTTCAAAATTCTAGTTGGAAGTTGCAGGGAGAGAAGATATCCCTGTCGCAGAAGGTTCACACACATCAATCAAGGTTTGAAGTTGTCTTGCTTTCCCCTAGAAAGTGTTAAGTCTTAGAGAGAATCATTCTATAGTAGATATTTAAAAGTGCGTTTTCTATTAAATTATCATTTGCAGATATCCGTGAATTCCAATCTATACCTGGATTTTGTAATGATTCATTGTAGAGGCTTTCTGGAATTTATTATTGTAGCATGATCAAGAAGATCAGAGTTGTTATTATTATATATTTTTTAAGCCTTTAGGAGTAGATGACTGACTTTTTCTTCCATATTTGTCAAATAGGAAGTTCCGAAGCTGCGATTTGCAGCGTTTGCCCATGGTTGTGATGGCCTTGGGGAGATCAATATTGTCCCACCAAAAGGTAAGCCAATTCCACAATCAGCATCAGATTTTCTCATTGAGAAAGCAAATGAATTCCCTGGAGAAGTGACAGTGGTTGCATTGGGACCACTCACAAACATAGCGAAGGTCAGTTTCTAATGTCTCTTCTAGACCTAGACTATTTATTTTTTTACATAACTTGGTGTAATTATCCAAACATATAGTTTTACTTTGTATGCTCTTCATCCCAAATATATTCCCTGGTTGTTGCAGGCAATAGAATCAAATCCTGACTTCCCGCAGAAAATAAGGCAGATTGTTATTCTTGGGGGTGCATTTTCAGTGAATGGAAATGTTAATCCCGCTACAGAAGCAAATGTACGTGTTGTATACACTCTGTAAAGTAAGGTTTTGTTTGGGGTACTTTTCTTGATATAGAATATGAATAAATTGCTGCAAAAGGCACCCTTTGCTCTATCCAATTTTGGTTCCCTTAAAAGTTAATACGTGGTCTTACTATTCTTCTTAGAGATGCATAGTCTTGGAGGCTTAAATAAAATAATTTGTGCAACACAAGTTTTGTCTTCCTATAGTAGTTGTTGATACTTAGCATTTTCCAGATTATGTCCTGCTCTAAGTGATAAATTTTCCTCAATCAAGAAAACGACATATTTATTGTTCCTTATGACTATGAAAATGAGATAGATTCATTTAATACCAACCTTGGATTATGTTGATGTTTTAGTAGCATCAGACATTTACTTCCACGTGTTTTTGTGTCTAACACGTGGGAGTCGTCATTCTTACCATTCAAGACTTAGGAGATTTACTTTATTAAAGTGATTAATAAAGTGAATGTACTTTTGTAATTAATGTGAGTTTAATTTAATTAAATGTCTAAGTATTTGGCATTAGTAATTAAATTAAATCCTAGCCGTTAGATCTAAAGTGAAAGTGAGATTTAATCTTAGCCATAGATCACTTTGGAGATCCAAGGTTTTGGATTTAGGGTAAACTCAAGGTTATAAAATGCAAATTATGTGAGAGGAAGACACACACACACATACACACATAGAGTGAGAGAGTGAGCTCTCATTGATTGGGTAAAGAAGGACATTCATCCATGTGTTGAGAGAAAGGGCTAAGGAAAGGAGCAATGGGGCAACAAGGGAGATAACAACCAACCAACAAGATCAAAGGACTAATCTTGAGGTTTGTAGGGCTTGGCTACTTGTTGTTTTGTATTTATCAGGTGGGCCATTATCCCAAGAAGGGAGCCGAGATTAATAATAATAAATCTCACAACACTAGTTTTCCTTTGGAGTTTTTCCAGGGGTAATTTATCAAAAAATCTCTTGCGCAATGTGTTTGGTTTTCGTATTTATGTTTCCGCTGTAATGCTTGGTTAATAACTCAGCCGTGTGTTATTCAATAAAGTAGTTTATTTGGAATTAATTGCCTGGTGCTGGGTTTAAGGAAAATTAACATGGTATCAAAGCCGTGGTTTTGAAGAAGGAAATCAGATTTGCACGGAACGTGAAATTTTGTAGTGCAAGATTTTTTTTTTTGCAGGTTGCGGGTTTTTTTATCGAGAGAAATGAAAAAAAGATAGTGGTATGATTGCCATACACCAACTATACGACCGTCGTACAACCGCCATATGGGTCGTATGACGTACTATTGAGTAAGAACGTTGCTGAGAAAATCTGTGGGGGATGAGATCGCACAGATTAGCAGACGACTGAGATCGCTGTTGCAGATGCTCAATCGGGCTGTTTGCTGAGTATTAGCCACAGACAACAGAAGGGCTGAAGAGTTGCTGCAGACAAGTCTGCATGTTGTAGGAATAGCTGTCGAAGAGAGGAATCGGGGTTGCAGAGCTGAGAAAGCACTCGAGCTGCAGAGAGTGGGGGTTAAGGAGACAAAGACGACCGTCATAAAGATTGGACAACCGACGGTGTTGCTGGGAGGATCCGAGCGGGAGGTGCCAACAAGGAAGTGCACGAGCGTTGAGAAGAAGTCGTTGGCTAAGGAGAGGAGCTGCAATCGGCTAGAAAGGAGTAGAAGAGCTGCCAAATAGCGTTGCCGGAGTAGGTCGCGCGTAGCCAGCCGCCAGGGGATAGAGGTCGTGGGCTGGCTAGCCGTTGACTAGCCCAGTCCCAGCTGCCAGATAGCCAACCTCTAGGGACGCAGCTATGCCGTGGGCCACCCAATAACAGATTGCAGGGACTGTAGGCTGATACAACCAGTTAGGTCACCCGCAAAAAATAGTTGGGTAGCCCAGAAAGCCTCAGGTAAACCCAACAGAGCTGTCGGGTAGCCTAGGAGGGCTCGAGTAGTAGTCAACCAAGACCGTAGGAGCCTTTGGCAACAACAGAAGGTTGTGGGTAGTCTCGGGCAAGGGTCTGGGCAGAGGGTTTGGGTAGCGGGCAACAGAGTTTGGGCAGTGGCCAACAAAGTCCGGGTAGCGGGAAGTGGGTCCTGAACAAGGATTAGAGTAGCTAGTAAAATTTTTGGTTTTCGTGCCTATTACCCCTTAGGCTAGGGGTAACTAAGGAGATCATGTCTCGAGGCCCACAGGTAGAAGACATGGAGTGTTGAGAGTTAGATTGATCAATAGAGCCCGAAGGGCCCTTCTTTTTCATGAGCGCCTCATCGTTCATGAATGTCCTGGAGTCTTGTCCTCAAGAATGAGTGTGTGTTGCTTTTCTTCCAAGTGTCCTTCACTAAAGATGACAAGTGCTTTCTTCAACCTGTCCTCTGTACTAAGACAATATGCTATCTTGACAGAAGGTAGGGTTAGAGAATAAATTTTATGATCTCGACTTTAATACATCTAATACCTTGACTTTAATTTTGACCAAAGGTTAGTATGATGGTCATAGCTTTAACATGCAACCTAGATCAAAATAATGTCATAACAAATAGATGCATATCAGAATAATCAAACTTGAGTTGCATTATTCCTCTGAATGTGTTGGATCTTGAGATCCTTCTGGATCTATGGCAAGAGATCCCTTCTCTTGCAAATACCCTTTAAAGCTTAACCATTTAAACATATGTGAGTACATACCTTTGATAGTATTTGCAGGTACTGGCACCATCTGGTAGCAACAATAATAATTACCAACTCTTAAAAACTTCAAGGGTGACTGCAACTGGTATTGCAGCTGATACCTCAACTGATACTGCAACTGCAATTGATATTGCAACTGATTCTGAAACTGCAACTGCAACTTAGGGTTTTATGAGGAAACCCTAATTTTTCAAACTTCAAATTTTGAAATTCTGATCCAGGGGCTAGATGCGCTGAGCTGAGGCGAGTAAGCTGGTGCAGTCAGATTTCTAAAAATCCAAATTTTACCCCTTGAAACTGAGCTTGTGGAAATATGGACTAGTACTTCTGGTACTGGTTCTGGTTTCCTAGTTTTCTGGTTTTCTGGTACCAGTGAAAACTAGGGTTTCACTTTCTGGGAGTTCTATCCATTGAAAAGGTGTGCTCAAGATGCCAAAAGCTTCACTAGGCTAGGGCACACTTTTCTAGATGGGGTTTAGGCAAAAATTCTTCTCCAACAAGAAGCCCTAATTTTCTTGTATGACAAAAGTGACGTTTTTGTTTATCTAGTGAAAGATGCTCTCTTTAGCTTAGCTCTGATACCATGTTAAGTTTTTAGCTATTATTAGGTTTCTTTTCAATTTACTAGATAACCATAGCATATATAGGATCACTGAGAGAAACACAATCACAAGATACACAACATTTAGCCTGGTGTTGACCACCTATTCAACTAGGGGGTCAACTCCATGTACCATGAAGATATGCATCATTAGATGCTACCAAGTCAGAGACTTCTTGGTTCTACAAGGCATTTTTGGCCTTCAACATGTATTTTTGTAAATGGAATTTTCGCTCCCATGCGTTGGATAATAATGTAATAGGTTTGCATGGATCATAGTTAGGTCAGTTACCTTAGGAATTCATCATTAGAGGAGTTCCTTCCACTGAGTGTTTTTTTCCTCAGGTTATTAATTTGGCCTAACTAGCCTTATTAATTTCCCTAGTTTTTCACTCCCACAAATAATTCCTCCAAAGTGGTGAAAGGCGTTCTAATGGTCTTGTCCTCTGGTAGCTAGTGTTTAGGAGTGTTGTAAATGACCATGTAAGACATCTCTCAAAGTTTTGCGGAATTCCGTAGAGTCTAGATAGTTTTTTTTTTTTAAATTTATTAAAATTGCCTAAGTTGGGTAATTTTAATTAAATTTTGATAAAAAATGTAAAAACTGGGTCCTTGGGCTTTTGCTAGGGGTATTTGTGCTCAAAAGAAATGGAATGAGACCCCCTACACCCTTGGACCAAGTTTCAGCTCAATTGGACGAGTTTTGCTAGGTGTTTGTCCATGAGGAGTCTCAGTTAGTCAAAAACAACAATTTAATTACTAGTCATGACATAGTAAAAATGTCAAATTTTGTAAAATTGAGCTAAATGATTGAGGTAAAGGTGGGAGATGATGTTTTTACCTTAGCCTACCACATCCTAACCTTTTCCTACCCATTTCACACCCCCTAGACTCAACACCCTCTTCAACTAATTCACCCCCTGGGGGATTTGCGCCCCCCTTCATGAGAAACTTTAGAAAAAGAAAAAAATTGAAGGAGTGGGGCCCTTTCTCCTTTGGTGCACCCTCCTAAGGCCTCCAACTCATCCATTTGACATGGCCCACACCCTCCCACTCACTCCACTTCATCAATCCATGTCTCTAACCCTAGATATGCGCCCCCCTCCTTGAGATCCTCACTCAACTTAGGTTGAGCTCATTCATAGTTTAATGTAGGGAGACTTGTACTAAGGGCAGCTAGCAAATGTCGGTTCTCTTTCTGATCACCCCATCTTTCTCTAAAAGCTTTCTAAATTTCGGCCAAGGTGCTAAACTTATTAGGATCTTGTTCAGAAAACCACTCAGCAACATCCCCCTCTAAAGAATACACAAAAAGGTTCATCTTTACATCCTCTTCATTGTGACCATTGCACCACTTTCCAATACATAAGTCAACACTTAAGATGTGAGCATTGGCACTAACAACATTATTTCCTTGAAAAGTAGGCAATTTCTCAATAGCTTTGTCAAGAATTGCGTGAGGAGCACCTTGAATAGCTGTGAAGTTCAAAGGCCTTAGTAGATCACCCATAATTAAGTTAGGATTAGTTGTTGTGGTATTAACAATTGTAGGATTATTTTGTTCAAACAAGAATTGGATATCAGAGATTGCTTCTTCTCCAAGACTTTCAAGTAGCCTACGAGGAGCAAGTCGGTTTAATCGCCTCCTATAAACCTTTTCAGGTTCAGGAAAAAAATAAACCAATCCTTGTGAATTGCTCCTAGTAGTATACTTCAAAGAATTTTCAAATGGAGTCGCCACTTGGAGAGCAAGCAAAAACAAATAACACAATCCCAGTTAAAAAAATTTAGGGAGAAGTTTATTACTTAATTTTAAAAGAATAAATTAGAGTAAGTCGTTTTGACCAAGGATAAAAGACTTATCCCTAGCAGCGGATGGGATGTGTTTCCTCATGATATGGGTTTGGACAACAGTGTTGAGTTGGTAATGTCATAATCTATGTTAGTAAGTTAGTAACTTAGTAGTTACTAAGTTAGTACTAGTTGTATGATTGAATTTGTATCATCATCATGTAAATGTTTACAGTTTAATTATTTCATTTTTGTATGTGTAATTCATAATTTAAATTTTAATATATATATATATATATATATATATATATATATATATATATATAGCATGTCCTCCGTGTCTTGTTTCCAGGGGTCTCCGCGCCAGTGTCGGATACTCATATTTCCGTGTCCTCCGTGTCCCGTGTCCCCGTATCAGGTGACTTAGCTTATATCAGATACCCATAGGTTGTAGGTAGAGAATAGGAGAAAAATCTTATTCTTCTTTTTCCTGGTTGTCAAAATGAGAAGGGAACATATCTTTTATAGCCAAATGTTAGGATCGCTCCATCCCACCATGATTGCACAATTATATGGACACCAACTCTCTGTAATGCACAACGATGATGGGTTGACAAGATCTTGGTGGGTGGCCATGATCCAGTCAGGGCAAGTCAAACTTAAATTAAGGTTGATAGGAAGGTTAAATTTGGTTGTTTGACCATGCAATTAGCCACAAAACAAGAAAAGAAGAGCCAACTATTATCTAGTTGGGGATACTAGGAGGGCCGACTATTATTTAAATGGGGACACTAGAAGGACCATAGGGGTGGGCTCTAGGAATGGCCTGAAGGGCTACATGGTAAAATAAGGCAAATAACGATTCTCAAATAGATTGAAACTCCTCAAAAAGACTTTGTGCATGTGTGGAATTGTACTTCGTAGATATTATCTGTTTTCAGTCCTGGAATTCAATTATGATTGCATGACAAAAGGATTTGTTGTTACACTCACAATTGAGAATGTTAAACTATTCCAAACATCACTAAAGGTTGTTGTTTGAACTGTTGTTTCAAATATGGTAAATTGTTTTTTGACGGGAAACATAAATTTTCATCCAGTACTAGTTAATGGAGAATATTACATGACTAATTTTTAGATAAGAGCCTATGTTCTGAAATAACTATTTTTCAGGAATCCATCTTATATCATTGTGTAAATGAAATTTTATTGGATGGAATTAATATTTTGGATATTATTGATCCAGAAATAACATTTGTTTAAGTGGTCTGAAAAATCAGATTTTTGGCGACCCAGAAGCTGCTGATATTGTGTTCACATGTGGAGCAGATATCATAGCTGTTGGAATCAATATTACACATCAAGTTGTTCTGACAGGTTTTCCTTATTTTTCCACTGTACTTGGATGACTCTGTGCTTTTGTTTCCATCAATTTTCGTCCTCCTAACCTATGAAAACTGTTGTCCATACAAAAGAGAAAGATGAGTAAAATTGTACAAGTTTGTGTTTCTTCCTTTCCTTTTGGCATGCGAGTTCTCACTATGGTTTTCTTCTAGAAGAGTTCTCACTATTTTATATCCACACATGAAGTTTTTCTATACTTCTAACAAATAGGCCCTGCAGATAAAGACCTCGAAGATCTCGCAAGCTCCAGTGGGAAATATGCCAAGTATGTTTGCAACATTTTGAAGTTCTATATTAACTATCATCTCGAGGCCTACAATATACGTGGTGAGTGTAGAACAGTGAAGGTATATGCGACTATGGTCAGGTCTAGAATAGAACATAATTTTGATGGACAAATTAGTCATATATTGGAAGGCTGACCCTTCTTAAATGCCTGAGATGGTAGACACTTTATGTCAAAAACTAGGAAGTGCATTCAAGAATGTCATATCACGAATGACTTAGGTTAGAGTTCCCAAGATGATTGGTTTTTAAGACTTGATTTCTAATGAATTCAGGAGCCTATCTTCATGATCCTACTGTGATGTTTGTGGCTATCGATCCCTCACTCATGACATATGCAGAAGGTGTAGTTAGAGTCCAGGCAGATGGTATATTCAGGGGCCTCACTCTATTTGATAACATGAAAAAGAGGTCAGTTTCTTTCCATCAGATATGTAATTTGCAATTATGTTGGATATGTGATGCTAAATCTTTATTTGCTGCTCCAACTTGCTTAACTAGTATTATGCATCTTTTATTGTGAATTGTCAGTTCAGAGTTTGATTGTAAATATACTTCAAATTTCTACCTATTAGCAGCGTTGTTTCCCTTTAGAATATTTGTTTATTACATCTCATAAGTAAACATGTTTCAGACAATGAAGATGAGTTGAAAACACATTTCCATATTGAATCCCAGCTTGTGCTTCCAAAATCTTTCCAATTAAGTATGACTGCATGTTAGAAGACGTGCCCCACAGATTTCAGGTTTGTTAGTAATTTCTCATGTCCTTGTTGCCAACTGGAGAGGGCCTGTCGTTGTTTCCTTATCATATGCAGGATTTAATCTTATGCATTGTTTTTTAGTACCCTTAAAAGACAAAACTAAGACTTATAGGTGTCTAATAAGGATCAGTTGGTATGGTGATAATGAGATTCCGTTTTTGACCTTTATAAGAATTCGTCTTCTTTTCATTGCCATCATTACAAAAGAAGAGCATATGTAAATTAAGGGGTGAAAAAATGATCCAAAATAAATTGTCCTTTGGGTACTCTGAGCAGACTAAAACTTTTTGTTAACTGCAGTAGTCTTATAATTTGACAGTATGAAAATGATAACGTATTTACTTAAGTGGCATTTACTTGAACGATTATCAATGTTTGGAGTTTTTGAAACGTCCAATGTTTCAAGTGGACACTCCACCCATCATCGGGGACTGTTGAAGCTTCAACAGTCCCCGATGATGGGTGGAGTGTCCACTCGAAATGTTGGACGTTTTAAAAACTCCATACACAGTTTATTTCCAGAATTACAAACTGCATTATGAGGAACTGTGAAAATCTGCATACTTTAATTGATTATCAATGTTGATAAAACATACTGTGTATTTTGGTCAAGTGCAGGTGGGGGGAAGTTACAGAGTGGTCGAATAAGCCTTCAGTAAAAGTGGCAGTGTCAGTGGATGGTGACAAAATCATACACTTGCTCAAGGAGCGATTGAAGAACTCCTAAATTTAGATTGAACTTTGTCAATTCATAGAAGTTAAGTGAAATTCGTTCACTTGATGAAGTCTTTTGAAACAGCTCTGAGATCTTGTAGTTCCTTGTATAAGTCCATCAAGTTGTTGAGGATCTATAGTTGCGAATTTTTGTTATTTTTCCATTGTTGTTGGTTTGAACTCAAACAACTATCACTTTTTTAGCTGCGTGTATCTGGAAGAAACTGGCCACACAGGCTTTGCATGTTTCTAAAAGTGTCAAAGGATCAAAATAGGGCTCTTGTGGCCAACAGCCATGCAACGTTTGAAATACAAAGCTTTATTGATACTCAGGGATGAGCTCAATAGATTTGTGAAATGCTCAAAAACTTCGATCTAATGTCTATATCAGAGTCAGCTTCTCCAGATTCTGTATACTTTATTTCATAAAACTGATACATAGAAAAAATTCCAAAAAAAGACGATCAAAAGAGGTAAGCTCCAGTATTTAACAATTTTTTTATCTGCAACTCCCTGGCTGTGGTATTTTCTTAAGAGGTAACCAGCTGCTCAAGATGAGCCACTGTCTAAATTGTCTTCATCCATTTTCTTCATAGGATTTCAATTTGTTATAGTGCTGTGTTTCAACTTCTGTTTTTGTCTAAGCCATATTTAATTGGAATGCCATGAGTCATTTCCTAAGCTGTGGTAAGTTGGAAAGACAACAAGTTCTATTTGACTGTTGGGACTCAGAATTATAAATTATCTAGAATAATGCTATTTGTGTGCAAGGAATTCTTTGGTTTTCATTGATTTGTGAGATAGTCATTTCTTATTTCATATTTCCTAATCTTTTATAAATCTTAATGCATCTTCCAATTGCAGAGATGCATCATTTTCTGACAGAATGTTTATCCACTTCTTTCTGTTGTGATGTCCCGTTCCCAAGAGTAGGTCAATAGGGAGTGACTTAGTAGTCTATCTATTCCCATAGACTATAGTCAGGCACAAACAAGAAACGAGGAGAGAAATAAGGGTGAATAAATGGCTAAATGATGAATTAAGCCAAAAATCATAGGAAAAGTCACTTAAGCTAAAGTCAACGGAGAAATAGAAGAAAAAGGTGTTGAGGGGGAGACTTAATTCATTAATCACTTAACTTAGGAGAAAAAACACCTAGCTTAAGTGACGTCAACGAAGAATTAGATCGGGGAAGATATAAAAAGAGGAATTCGACCTAATTCCTTATTATGTTATGATTTAGTATTGAGAACAGGTTCCAGAGGAGGAAGTCGACCTCTTTGATGTTTTGTGGATATTTGGAGGAAACCACCACCCAGATCGGTTTTGGTGTTGGAAGACACACCCTAGCCTGTAAGAGATACCATCCAGGTATTTCACCATGCTAGATCAGGAGTATATAGATTCAGTTCACAGTTTTTGCGGCGCAACCAGTGAGGGCGCAAGGGTTAGAGAGGGTTTTGTATAGTTGGACGAGACTAGGGCTTATCTCGTCAGATCATTCCGACCCAGTTGAGAGGAAGCCAGGGCACTTCTTTTGATTCGCCAGTCATTAGATTTTGAAAGTGGAATCTACCAGGGTGCATCAGACAACCATGAAGTGCACAACTCTTGAGGAGGGATATTTGGGTTTCTAGGGGGCTTTTCGGATCAGATCTGGGGAAACCCTTCCGACCTAGTACAGAGGAGGATAGGGTGCACATTTTGAGACAGATATCAGTGGATTTTGTCGGTGGAATCACTAGGGCGCACTCCCACAGCCTAGGAGGTGTGCAACCCCCCAAGGGATATCATCCGAGGTTCATCCAGAGCTTCAGGGAGATGATCTTCAGTCCGACAGATATCAAGAGCCTAGAGGCCAAGGCACTCAGTTTGGGATAGTTTTCAGGCTGATTGATTGAGTATAGCCACCAGGGCGATTTTATCCAGCATTTGCACCAATTGCCGTGAGTTTCTGGAGCTGGATGTTGTCGATCTATCCGTGCATGTGCAAATCTATCCACATCTTCTGATCATGGGTATTTTGTATCAGTTGCATTGTATTCCAGTGACGATCCATGAGATCTAGCTGATGATAATTTCTCTGCTTCCAACATATCAGTTGTATTTCCTTCTTTTTCCATATAATACATGCTATTGAGATTGTGTTAGTTCCTTATTTCGCTTGTATCATATATACTCCTAAAACCTTATTTATATGACACACACATGCGTAAATCACCAAGCATGTTAAACAAGTAACTAAAACGCATCCATAAGCCCCTAGAGTATCAGACCAGAGAGTCTAGACACTAATACAACAATAAATATCCAAATCCACTGGATTTGGGATATTTCAGTGGTATAAGAGCCTTCTTCCTGCCAGCCTGTGAAGAAGTGCTTCTCATGACCCCATGATTATGGGAACAGGTGCAAAATACCAGAGGGCTGAGTACATTTAGTACCACAGAGGACATAGTAGAGACAAAAGAGACATGAACAAAAGAGACTACACTCCCTTCCACACTCAGTCAGATACAGAGCCAGAGTTAGAGGACAGGGATCACATCATCTCTGAAACAGAGACAGACATAGAGAGGACTATGGATGACAGACGAGATACAAAAGAGGGTAGGGGAGAAGGCCTTGTTGACCACATATTTCAACTATGTGTCAACGACATGTATCATGAAGATATGTACCTTATCGTATGACAAGTTTGAATACTTATGGCTGAACAATGCAATTTTTCCCCCAACACTTCTTTCTGTGTCCATGGAATATCCGCTCCCTTGCGTGGGATAATTTTGTAATGTATTTGTTAGCATGGGTCAAGTTTATTTAGTTTCCTAGGACTTTATCATTAGGGAAGTCCTTTCATCGCGGGTGTTTTTTCCTTAGGTAATTAATCTTGCTTTTCAACAATTTTAATTACTCTTGAGTTTTTCACTCAATAATCCTCCAAAGTGGTGAAAGACGTTCTAATGATCGAGCCCAGTGGGTGATTAAGGTATAAAGATGTTGCAAATGACCATGCTAGACATCTCCTAGAGTCTTGCGGAATTCCGTCAGGTTTTGATAGGATTTTTTTAATAATTATTTTTTTTTTTGTAAATTGGAAATTTTAATTATTTTTGATGAAAAATGTAAAAATTTGGTCCTTATGGATTTTGTATAGGGGTGTGAGTACTCAAATAAAATGGCTTATTACCCCCTACACCTTTGAACCAAATTTCATCTCAATTGGACAAGTTTTGTTAGGTTATTGTTAATGAGAAGTCCAAGTCAGTAAAAATTCAACAAATAATTGGCTAAGGTAAAAAACCAAAAATTGTAAAAGTGGTTAAAGTCAAGAAAATAAGTGGGGAAATGTTTTCTAATGTATTTCCTAAGTTGGAAAAGTGAAATCTCCTTAAAAGAACCCCCCCAAGTCAAGTTAACAACTTAAGTTGAGTCTCCTTAGTGAGAGGGGCTCCCCCCTTCTTCATGAACTTAGGGGAAGTAAAAATTAAAGTGAAAAACTACCTAAAACCCTAAGTGCGCCCTTCCTATAGCCTAACCTCATGTTTGAACAAGAGGAAAGGGGTTTCCCCCCTCACATCTCACCCCTCAAACCCTAAATCACTCCAAAACCCTAAAAGTGCACCCCTCTTGACTTGTTCTCTCTCTCTTGGATGGGTGACACTTGTAACTCATCTAAGAGGGGTCTCTCCTCTTTCCCTCCTTTAAAATGAAGCCCCTTCTTCTCATTTTGTCATGAAGTTTTCACAACAACTCCATAATACCAAAATTTCTCCCCACCCTCTCTCACTCCCATTTTTCTCATGTAATTTTGGTGCAATTTTGCACCCACTCTTTTGAGTAATAAAGTGAAGCTCTGGAGGATCTTTTGGTGTTCTTTGGTGTTCTTTTGGTGTATTCTTAGTTCTCTTGTATGGTATTTTCTTTTGGTGAGGTAACATTGTATATTTTTGTTTCACATTGTTTTACTTGAAGAACCCTAAGCAAAGTATTTTGCTAGGGATAAATCTGTAGTAGTATTGCTATAGGTTTATGTGATTTTTTTTTATTAGTATTTGCAAAGTATTTTGTAGGCCTTTTAAAATATCTCACCTTCTTACTTCATTGTGTAGCAAGGGTTTACAGATTTGCAGGTTGCCAAAGCTTGGAGGAGGAACTCCAAAGACTTCATTTTGCTCCATATAATTTTCTGTTTTAATTTCAACCTTCTATTTTCTTATTTTCTGCTCATATTATCATTCAAATCTTGCTAAAAAATTCAATTTTCAAGTTTAGATTTTTAGTGTAAACATTTCTGTACATATGCTAACACAAAACTAACATATTTGAGAGATTTTTATCATTTTCCAGCAAGTTTTCTTTGCTGGTTTATGCAGGTTTTCATCATAAAAAGAGGTGTTGCCCAAAATAGTCAACTAGAGTCTTAAGAGAATATCAATAAGCTTTGGTGCAAAGCCACTCCCCCCCGCCCTGATCTAGGTGGATCATCTCAAAATTTGATAGAGTTAAAGTATTCAAAATGCAAAGTAAAGCTTACAAAGTAGAAGAGCTCGTCAACAACTTTCCGGTGACGTTCGTTTCAGGAAAAACGGCTTCCAGATGACAAAGATATCAACAGTGGAAGTTTTGTCAAAGATGGTGAAAAATGGTTAAAAATGGTGTAATTTGGGGCTATGGGAATTGAACCCAAGACCTTGTGAAAAGGCCACCATGACCCCATGGTTGGGTAAAAGGGGGTGGTCAAGGGCTTAGTCCTTGACCTTGCCAACACCGAGGCCCCCTTGGTATTTAAATGTTATATTAAAACCATATGTTATAACCCATTAAGCCATACCATATCAAATCGCCAACCATATAATACGCCAACCATATAATATGTCCAAATATCATATGTTAAAACTATATTGCAAAACCATATGTATATACTACATATACCATATGTATTAAACCAAATCGCGCCAAAAACCAAAGTTCAAATGACATGTTATATCAAAGCATATGCGGTGGAAGGAGAAACCTGCGGGTTTGACCTCGGGAATTCCGCCCCCCTAACAACCATAGCTACCAACGCGCCACCGCCATGGGACGTGGCAAGAAGTGGCAAAGAAAATTTAAAAAAGTGCCGAGATTTGGGGGATTTTGGAGGGTGCGTGGTCCATAACTCGCGCCTCTTTTTTAACCATTGTTTTTTTATTATTTAAATGAGGCATGGGCACGAATTCCGAGGGTGGAGGAGTTTTGATGCAGGCAGAGACTGGCATGCAGACCGAGGTGGTTTTGCATGCGGACCGAGGTGGTTTTGCACACAGCCCGAGGTGAATTTGCATGGAGATTGAGGTGGTTTTGCACGCATCTCGAGGCCGTATGCACTGTACAGATCAGAGGCAGATTTTGGGAATTGTGCCAAGAAGGGCATTCTGCGTCCAGTTTGGAAATATATCGAGTTTATACTCAAAAGTCTCGGTTTTTCGCAAGGATTCCAGATCCAGCTTCAGTTTTTGCATTTAGGCATCCAGACATAAAAGTGCTAACAAAATCTTTCAGATACACAGAAAGGTATCCATTTTCATACTTAAAAGTCTCAGAATTTCATCTTGCAGTTGTTGTTGAAGTCTGTTACTGTATATGACAGACATAATTCATAAGTCACTTTGTAAGCATTTGAATACTTAATCTATCGACCTTCCCGTTTGGAAAGTGGCCTGGAGATGTAGCCAGGGGGTCTGGTGAACTTCGTTACCAATTCTTGTTCATAGATGGTTTGCTTACATGTTTATGTGTTCATGTGCTTGATGGATGTTCTTTAATTTTGCATTACAAAGATGGTTAACAGTGAAAAATTCACATGCAAATAATGGTTAAAGATCTTGAATTTTAAATCAAGTTAAATTTCAGATCACACCCTCTCTCTCTAAAGCTATTGTAAGCAACCCAAGAGTCTCTTGGGATTGCACTTTCTATTTCTTTCCAAGTTTAAAATCTGTAAATGGTTTTAATAAATTTTTCCCACACCTTGCATTGTGCTTGGCTCTACCATCCTTGCAAAATCGTGCTGGTTAGGATTAAAAATAATTTTTTGATTTTTGCTTTAGTTAATTTTGTCCACCTATGCTAGAAAATCAAAAGGCTTTGTCCTCCACCTTGTGCCAAAGTTGTGTGGTTAATTTGTTTAAGTTATTTATTTTAAAGTAATAATTTTTTGTTTGTGTCCACACCTTGCATGTGAGTGGCTATGCTATCCCGCAATATCGTGCTGACTAGTGTATACAAATTTCTTTGTTGCAAAGTAAATAAAATTTACCCCGCCTTTGCCCTGTATTCTCTCCTCTTGCCACTTTGTGGATCTTGGATAATAAGAAAGGGCAAAGAGTTAGAGTGGTTAGTCTAATTAGGAACCCATTCTCCATTATTGTTTGGCCACTAAAATAGGGTGACTTGTGGAGGTTAGGAGGGGTTGAAACCAGGGATGGTTTCACATCACTAAGTGTCCTTGTTGAGCGCCCAAGCACTTTGGACTTAACCTGTGGAGCTAGGGGATAACCTTGTTGTTCTCTTGTTGAGCACCCAACATTTCCTCTTGGGTAAGGGATAAAGACTTGGGGTAGTCACATAGCTTAGGCTTGCAACTTTTCACATCTAAGCCCCTAAGTTAAAGAGAGACTTAAAATCACCTAAAATCTACCTACACACTTGCACGACATTTACATTTCCTTGCAATTTATTTTCAAGTATTTACATCCTATTCATTTTTGCAAGATATGGCCATGTGTAAATATTTTATTGATTTAGTTACGAGCATTCTTCATTTATTCACTGTCTTAAAGTAATCGTATAAAGTTATTTTTCGATTCATCGTGTAAATAGTTCATAATTTTATTTCATTTTGTTGAGTTATCAAATTTGTGCTAATATTGGAATAAGTGGAATCTTTAGGCACTAATCTAATTGTGGTTTAATAAACAAAGGTTTGCTTTTCATTGAAAGATTGCATATTGCATTGGTTGCTTGTCATTGGGTTGGGTAATACTAATCAACACATCAATTAACTCCTAGGACTAATAAATTCTTCACATAGTTTGATAAGGTCTACCCCCCTTGGCTTCCCTAGGAGTGAGCCTAGACGGAAGGAGTCCAGATTGAGGTGACAGTGGGTCTGGATTTAAGTTTGTGCCTCCAAAGACACACCAAGTGGGTTGGAGACTTCTCCATGTTTGTAGGTGTGTATTAAGATGGCAGCATGCCCGAGAGACATTCTGACAGTACACATGCCATCTTGAATGACCTAGCCAGAGGACAATGGGACATAATGAACGCCATAACACAGATGGCCATCAACACACAGATGATCCAACACAACGTGAAAACTATGGGTGCCAATGCGAGGAGCGAGTGGTTCATGAGGACACTAGGGAGGTGAGGCTAGTGGCTCCAGTGGATCTCAGGGTAGAGCAAGTGGACATCCTTCACCTATCCGTGCCTATACACCATCTAGGAGGATTCTCCGACCATTATATCCATAGTTCTAGGGGGACAACTGTTGGGACAACCAAGGCAGGTAGGAGGACAACCAAGTTAGGGGAAGGCAGTGCCACATGACCCATTCAGAGAGTACACGAGAGATAATTTGGCACTGGGACCAGCGTTCCATGCAGACATGAGTTTTCTAGACTATTGTTCGATTAGGTATCACAACAGACCTTGGGAGGCACAGAGGGGCAATGCGCAAACTTAAAACATGGATTTCATTAAGAAAGTAGGAAAGATGAACATTCCTACTTTCGACGGGTCATCACGATGTTCAACTCAGGCATGGGTATAGATGCTTGACACAAATTTCAAGCTTAACCCAATGACAGAGTTAGAAGCTATCAACTTCGCCACCTTGCACTTGGATGGGTACCATGGGTTGGTGGCGTTGGGTCACAACCACATTACTTCATACTTGGAGCTCATCGAGAGGTTGATGGAGAGGTTTGACAGGAGAGATCCAGAACTCCAGTTCATGGATTTTACACTGTTGAGACACACATGATTAGTGGAGGCCTTCATCATAGAGTTTCGACGAAAGTCATTGGCCATATTAGATATTTCATAGCACAAATTGGTGATGTTGTTCACCAAGGCATTCACAGAGCCATTGAGGGGATGGATTAAGGCTTTTAAGCCTCACACCCTATAGGAGGCCATTGTGCGCACTAGAGACATTGGGGACTCAACGTTGAAACACAAAACCTTTATCAAACCCTTTATACCACAACGAGACAAGGATTTGAAAAATCCTTAGAGGGAATGGAAGGGTAAGCCCAAGCTGGATGATGACACCGGACGAGAGTTGATGAGGAAGAAGCTTTGCATATCTGTAGAGACTCTTGGGTCCCAGAGCATAAATGCATGGGAAAGGGACATATCCACTACATTGAGGTGGAATCAGGCAGTGAGGAGGAGGGTGAGGAGGGTAGAGCACATGAAGACAATGATTCAAAGCATGATAGTACACATGGGCAAGAGCGACATCCGAAGAAACCTCAGATACCGGAAGAGGCACAACCAAAGGAGGAGACAAAGTCTCATAGAGAGGTGAAAGGGGGAACCATAGAAACCTTTTTCTGAGTACCCAGGTACAACACCTTCAGGCTCAAGGGCCTTGTATAGGGGCAATGCATGACAACTCTAGTTGATGGTGGGGCCACCGACAATTTCATAGATGCATCCTTAGTATCCTGGAGGGGGTTACGCACATAGGAGTTTGAGGGGTTTCACGTGGTAGTAGCAGATGGATACACTATGACATGCTTGGACATGGTCCAAAACCTAGAGGTCAAGCTAGGAAACTACACGTTGATAGATACCTTTTATGTAATTGACCTGTCAGATACAGATGCAGTGTTGGCAGTACAATGGCTATATTCATTGGGAGAGATTGGGTTCAACTATCAGACATTGACCATGAGTTTCAAAGACGCAAGTGGATCGAGAGTGGTACCAAGAAGTATGTCTACAGGAGCACCCAAGGAAGTATCAACGAAGAGGATGGAACAGATCTTTCTTCATGGTGATGTAGCATATGCAACAAAGTGTTTGATTACCACCCAGAAGGATTCATAGGGCAAAGAGCATTACCATCCACAGATCAGAAATTTTTCGAGTCAGTATGAACCAGTGTTTGGGCCGGTACCACCAGGGAGACCACCAGACAGGGAATTCGAGCATACGATTGAGTTGGAGGTAGGGGCTACACCTATGATCACCGTGCCATATAGGCACCCCAAGAGATTCAAGGACGAGATCGAGAAAACAATCAAAGAATTGCTTGCGATGGGGCACATCAGGCCCAACACGAGTCCTTTTGCTTCTTTAGTCTTTCTGGTACTGAAGAAAGATGGCACATTGGCGATGTGCATTGACTACAAAGCTCTCAATAAGAAAACGATCAAGAGCATGTACCCCTATTAGGGACCTAACCCCTCATGTAGGTAGAATAATATATTTCCATGTAATAAAGGCCAATATTAATAAGGCCTAGCAATAAGGAAGAATAAGTCAAATGTAAGAAGACCTAATAGAAGCTTTCGCTTCTAGAAGGATCTTCCTCTAGATTGTTCTTTTGGATAGACATATTTAGTATAAATAGGAGTAGAGGGTATGAGAAGTTTTGTCTTGGATATTATTGTAATAGAGCTCTGTTCTGCTAGAGGGTTCCCCCTCGAAGAGGCAAATGAACATTGCTCTCAGTAATCAAAGAGCTCTTTCTGGTGTTATTCTGGTATTATTGTGGTATTGTTCTGGTTATATAATTGTTTCTCTACCATTTCTAGCTAATTATTTATGTTCTACATACTATTTTATATCTGGAATACTACAAGTGGTATCAAAGCACCTTCCTCGATAGAAAATTGTGGGTTAATTTTTTTTCAGGGTAGACGTATTCCGAAGTCTTAAAGCTACAAAGATCTGTCATTATGCGCATAAACCCGCGGTAGGAGGTTCATACATAGGAAATACAAGTGGTACTTAAGCGCACATCTGTTGGCCACCCTTGTAACCCATGTTGGTACCCCTTCGAGTGGTAGCACATCAAACGTCACATGTATACAGATCGACCTAGATCTCCTGAAGCCCTCCATAGATAAACCAATCGGCTACCTGACTGCTATAGTGCCACCGAGAACAACACTCGAGAAGATACTCTCTAGTACCTGGGTAGTTGGGTAGTACGGCTAAGGGCACGATCTATCCTCCTTAGTTGGTGCCCTAAGATATTGGGCCAAATACCACTGTTGGAAGCCGCATGTATATCAGAGAGCTATAGCACAGGGAAAACCCTTATCTATAGAACCCTTGAATACCCTAACCTTTGCGACGAAAACAAAAACAGAACAAACAATATTTATTGTCGCGTAACTGTTTCCTGCATTCGGGTTGTGAAATTATTACACATTTCTTCCTGTTAAGAATTTGGGAATTTCGTCACCATTATTTGAGACCTATTCTGTTGGATTCCTCTCTTCGCCCTTATCGCAGACATACCTATCATTTGTCAACAATTTTTTTTTCTCGTGGACATGACCCCCTTCCAACACCCTTATTTGGGATTTACCCCATTGGATTCCCCTCGCTGCCCTGATCGTTGTGATACACTTCACCCATAACCCATTTTTTGTGTGGTCCCACCCGTCCCTTGTTGTTTTCCCTCTTCATCATGGCCCACACTACCCAACTTGAATCCTTCAAAACCCGACTTGCCTCCTTCACTACGATGATGTGTGCCAAGTTGCATATCCCTGTAGATCTTCCCTCCTTTGACCCACCTTTGCAACCCGAAGGTGAAACTTCCTCTCATTCCCAGAATATTTAGCCCCATCACTTTCAGCGTGACCTATGCCTTTCGCGTGTGGATGTGACCAAATTTGATGGCTCGGATCTTACTGGCTAGGTAACTCAAATGGAACATTATTTCTATTTGTATGGCATTACATATGAGTTGACCAAACTTCGTTATGGTGTTCTCCATCTAGATCAAGAACGTTGGCAATGGTGGCAATGGAGAAAAAATTCCCACCAAGGGTATGTGGCTTGGACACAATTTGTGGCAAAGCTCTATGAATGCTTTGACACTAACACCAACCATTTAGGTCGTTTGACAAAGTTGAAACAATCTGGCACATTGGAAGACTTTATAGCCGCTTTTGAGCGATTGACTTTTAGTATAGAGGGCATGTCTAATGCTTTTTTCTGAGAATGTTTTATCAATGGCCTTAAGGATGAGATTCGTGCCCATGCCCTCATGGCTCAGTGTCAGAGTTGGGTGGAAGCTACTAAAAGTGCTAAGGAAGCACAACACGTTGTCTCTTCTCAAACCCGAAAACCCTCCTTTATTCCTCGCACTAAACCAATCACTCCCACTCCTCCTACTCCCTAAAGATCCATAAATTAACCAGGGAAGAAATGGATGAATGCCAACTCAAAGGCCTTTGTTATAATTGTGATGACAAATATTTTCCTCGGCACAAGTGTAATGAACAAAAAATTTCTATGGTCATCTCATAGGATGTTTCAAAAGACAATGTTGAGGCTCCCCTTGTGGCCACGTCACCTGAACCCACTGACATGACCCCTCCCTTTGACCCTCCCGAAGTCGAACCGGTCATTTCCCTGAATGCTCTCACTAGCTTCTCTTCTCCCCAAACCCTCAAGATAATTGGTTACATTAAGCATCATAAGGTCATCATTCTTGTTGATAGTGGAAGCACCCATAATTTTATTCATCGCTGCATTGTCCAAGAAACTAATTTTATATCCACGCCGTCAATAATTTTCAAATCATGATTGCCAATGGCGGGACCATGAAATGTGGAGGGCGTTGTGAAAATGTGTCTCCACATTGGTCAGTACCACATAAAATCTCATATGTTTGCTATCGATATGGGTGGTTGTGACATTGTGTTGGGTGCAGAATGGCTAAGGACTTTGGGTTCCATTCTCATGGATTTTAAGGAATTAACCATGCAATTCCACCAGGAGGGCCAACAATATAAGTTCCAAGGCATCACCGTCGGTTCCTCGGAGATAATCAGTTCCCATCGCATGGAAAAGCTGTTAAAAAAAGGTCATTTTGGCATTATTGCACAACTCCATGCCATTCAAACCACTGAGACACCCTCTGTGTCACAAGACCTCCAATCCATCCTCTCCAAACATCAAGTTGTTTTTTCCACTCCCCAGGGACTCCCTCCTTCCCATGGTGTTCATGATCATTCCATTGCCCTTGTGCTGGACAACCTTCCTCCCAATATCCGTCCCTATTGTCATCCCTTTTCCCAAAAAACTGAAATTGAGAAAATTGTTCAAGAATTGCTCAACGTAGGTGTTATTTGTCCTAGTACGGGCCCCTACTCTTCTCCTGTGGTCATGGTCCTTAAGAAAGAAGGTTTTTGGTGCATGTGTCTTGACTTCTGCGCCCTCAACAAACTCACCATTAAAGACAAATTTCCCATTCCTATCATTGATGACCTCTTGGATGAATTGAGTGGTGCCCAGTTCTTTACAAAACTTGATCTTCGTTCTAGTTACCACCAGATACGTATGAACGAGGAAGACATTCCTAAGATTGCATTTCGAACTCATGAGGGATATTATGAGTTTTTGGTCATGCCCTTTGGATTGTGTTATGCTCCCTCCACTTTCCAAAGCCTCATGAATCATATCTTCTGTCCTTTTCTTCGTCATTTTGTCTTAGTTTTCTTTGATGATATCCTCATCTACAGTAAAACTTGGACAACCCATCTTGCTCATGTGGATCGAGTTCTCCATCTACTCTCTCGACACCAACTTTTCCTCAAACAATCTAAATGCGCCTTTGGTGCCTCAAAAGTCGAGTACTTGGGTCATCTTGTTGGCAAGTCTGGTGTCAGGGTGGATCCTAAAAAGATTGAATCTATGCAGGATTGGCCTCACCCAAAGACTCTCAAAATCTTGCGTGGATTTCTGGGTTTAACAGGTTATTGTCGCAAGTTTGTTAAGAATTATGGAAATATTGCGTCACCTCTCACTGCTCTCCTTAAAAATAATTCTTTCACTTGGACTCTTGTAGTTGCTCAAGCCTTTCAAACCTTGAAGGCGACCATGTGCACCACTCCAGTCCCGACCCTTCATGATTTCACAAAGACCTTTTTCCCGGTTGTGATGCTTTCAGGAAAGGAATTGTAGCAGTCCTTATGCAAGAGGGTTGGCCTTTGGCCTTTACCAGCAAACAACTGTTAAAGTGAGATTTGGGAAAATCAATCTATGAAAAGGAAATGTTGGCTATTCTACATGCAGTGGATCTTTGGCACCCTTATCTATTGGGACAACGCTTCCAAATTAAGACAAATCATCAAAGCCTCAAGTATTTTCTGGACCAACGCCTTTCCTCCCCAGAGCAACAAAAATGGGTGACTAAGCTCTTTGGATATGATTATGAGATCATTTGCAAGAAAGACAAAGACAATGTGGTTGTCGATGCACTTTCCAGAAAATATGAAGATGAAGGGTCCCTTTTTTCCCTCTCCTTCATTGTACCAGATTGGCTCCAAGCTGTTCGCTAGGAATAGCTACACGATCCAAAATTTCGCATCTGATACAACAATTGCAGGCCAATTCTCCAGTTTCCCTAGGGTACTCTTGGCACAATGATGAGCTTCGATACAAAGACCATTTGTACTTAAGTAAACAGTCAAAAATTAAATCCACGGTACTTTTTGAGCTTCATGCTACACCCACCGCTAGGTACTCAGGGTTTACCAAAACCTATGACTGGGTCAAACGTTCTTTTTTCTGGGATGGTATGAAACATGACGTTCGCAATTTTGTGGCAGAGTGTGATGTTTGTCAACGCAACAAGGATGAAACAGTCAAATCTCTTAGCACATTACAACCACTTCCGATTCCACCTACTGTTTGGAGGGATATCTCTATGGATTGTATTGTAGGTTTACCTAAATCGAGCAATAGATTAGTCATCATGGTGGTAGTTGATCATCTTTCCAAGTATGTTCATTTCTGTGCTCTTCAACATCCATTTACAAACTCTACTGTGGCTCAACTTTTCATGGATAAGGTATTCAAGCTTCATGGCATGCCTCATTCTATTGTTTTTGATCGAGACCCCACTTTCACCAACAATTTTTGGCAAAAACTGTTCAAGCTACAAGGCACCCAATTGCATCTCAGCACAACTTATCATCCCCAGACTGATAGTCAAACTGAAGTTGTCAACAAGTGTTTGGAAACATATTTGAGGTGTTTTGCATCAGAAAGGAAAAATCAGTGGGCTCAATGGTTATCACTAGCTGAATGGTGGTACAACACTTCTTACCATATAGCTACCCGCGCGACTCCTTTTGAAGCAGTATATGGAAAAAATCCACCTTCAGTTATCTCATACATGCAGGTGTCTCGAAGGTCCAGGCAGTTGACAAAACACTTACAGTTCGAGAGGCTATTCTCTGTACCCTGAAAGAGAATTTGGTGATGGCCCAGAATCACATGAAGCAACATGCAGATCAAGGTCGCTCTGAATGTCAATTTGCAGAAGGAGGTCAAGTGTTTCTTCAATTGCAACCTTATAAGCAAAATTACCTCAAGGATGACCATTTCCAGAAACTGACACTCAAATTTAAGGTCCTTATATCGTTCTCAAGCGCATGGGATAAGTGGTCTATCAGTTAGCTTTGCTCAATCATTCTAAGCTCCATCCTGTTTTTCATGTTTCCTACTTAAAGAAGGTGATTGGAACTAAGTGCCAAACTCAAACCAACCTTCCCGAGTTGGACGAAGAAGGATCCATTTGGTTACAACCACAAGAAGTTTTGGATCAACGTGAGCATCGTCTATGTCACCGCACCATCAAGGAAGTGTTAATCCAGTGGAAAGATACAACTCCAACGGACACCACTTGGGAACCAACTACCATTCTGCATCAATTTCCTCATCTCAAGCCTTGAGGACAAGGTTGTTTTTAAGGGGGAGGAGATGTTAGGGACCTAACCCATCACGTAGGTAGAATAATATATTTCCATGTAATAAAGGCCAATATTAATAAGGTCTATCAATAAAAAAGAATAAGTCAAATGTAAGAATACCTAATAGAAGCTTTCGCTTCTATAAGGATCTTCCTCTAGATTGTTCTTTTGGATAAACATATTTAGTATAAATAAGAGTAGAGGGTATGGGAAGTTTTGTCTTGGATATTATTGTAATAGAGCTCTGCTCTGCTGGAGGTTTCCCCCTCGAAGAGGCAAGTGAACATTGCTCTCAGTAATCAAAGTGCTCTTTCTGGTGTTATTATGGTATTATTGTGGTATTTTTCTGGTTATATCATTGTTTCTCTGCCATTTCTAGCTAATTATCTCTCTTCTGCATACTATTTTATATTTGGAATACTACAACCCCATTTCGGGCATAGATGAGTTGATGGACGAGCTACATGGAGCAGTTTTTTTCACCAAGATTGACCTGCATTTAGGATATCATCAGATCAACATCAGAGAGCATGACATAGAAAATACAACATTCAAATGCCATTTTGGACATTTCAAGTTCTTGGTCATGTCGTTTGGGTTGACCAACGCACCAACCACTTTTCAGTGTTGCATGAATCACATCTTCGGGGGGCAGTGGAGGAAGTACCTTTTGGTATTCTTCGATGACATATTGATTTACAACAGGACATGGGATGAGAATTTGGCACACTTGGAGGAGGTCTTGGGAATTATGTAGACACAATCATTATATGCCAAGAAATCCAAGTGTGAATTTGGGATGAGAGGACTACTGTACTTGGGGCATATCATTAGTGAGCAGGGAGTACAGATTCATCAAGAGAAGATCAGGGCCATTCTGGATTGGCCAACAACCAAGAACCTCACATAGTTGAAGGGATTCTTTGGGTTATGCAGTTACTAGAAGCGGTTTGTCAGAGGCTTTTCACGGTTGGGAGCACCACTCACAGATTTAACCAAGAAGGGTGCTTCTCATTGGACGGATCAATCACAACAAACTTTTGAGAAAATGAAGGAGGTTATGAGCACATGCCCTATTCTATCCCTTCCGGATTTCTCTCGACCGTTTGTCTTAGAGTGCGACGCATTAGGGGTGGGGATTGGAGCAATTTTGATGCAGGGAGGCCATCCCATTGTGTTCAAGAGCAGGAAAATCAATGAGTCAGAGAGACTCTATTCAATTTATGACAAGGAAATGCTGGTAATCATGCATGCCTTAACCAAATTCAAACAATATCTAGTGTGTAGCAGATTTGTAG
>ML819968.1:54495-73832 GCA_009831015.1 Picea engelmannii | reverse complement strand
CCTCATGGAGAATATCATGGAGGATAGGGTTATGTGTCTAGATGGTTGAGAGATGTATGGAACTAAAGAGAGATTAGTGGATCACATTTATGAGTTTGTTATCATAGCTCTTGTATAAATAGGAGTGTTACCTCCTTCATTTGAAATCCTGAAGCTTGTAATCTTAGAATTAGAGAGAGTTGTAATCTTAGAGTCAGTTTTGGAGATTTTGAAATAAAGAATCATACTTTGATTTTGTTGCTTCCACATTTGAGTCTCCTTTGAAGTGGTGTGCTTGTGGAGTTATGGAGGGCCCCCATGGCCTCACTTGCATACCTATTTTAATTTAGATGTTGTAAGCTTGTGAATTTTGATTAGGAATATGTTTTCAATGAGTTTGATTTCAAGTATGATTGATTTGAACGAGACTTTGTGAGTTGAGTCCTTGTAAGGGGACTGGAGTTTCCAACGAATCTTAGGAATTAAATAACATATTTTAATGTGTGTAAGAGATTCTGTGAGTTGAGTCCTTGTAAGGGGATTAGAATCTCAGGCAAACATAAGCACTCTGTTTTTAGTAGGTAGATTTTTTTAAATTGCAAAGGTGTTTAAGTGAGAAGGAACCAAAGTACAATCTCTTGTAAAAGAGTATTGGCTCCTGCTACATCAAACCCTCGTGAGAAGGAACCAAAGTAAAATCTCTTGTAAAAAAGTATTGGCTCCTGCTACATCAAACCCTCCTTTAGGTAGTTGAATTTTTCTAGATCTATATAGCGCTTCTAAGTTTACCTTCCCAGGTTGACATTAAATGAACTCTGATTGACACCATCAATTGGAACTAAACAATGCTTCCATCAACAACATGTTTTATTTTGAAGAGCCATTTGGAAGATACCACATCCTCGCTCTTTAGTCTAGGAACTATTTCCCATACGTCGTTCTTTATTATGGATTGGTATTCTTCTGTCATGGAATCTTCCCATTCCTTCTTCTGAATGGATTCTTCAAAGCAGGTAGGCTCCTTCTCTAGGAGATCACACATCAAAGTTGTATAACTGGAGAATGGATTAGGTCTCTTCACCTGTCTCATGGTTCCTTTGGGAACACCATACTTCTCTCCATCTTGAATAAGCTCTCTAGCCCAAGCATGATTTCTCTTATGGGAGATCGTCATCTGAGGAGGTTCTTGAAATTCTACTATGTCATGATCTTCTAGAATTTCCTCATCAGGGGAAGCTACGACTTCCCTCACTGGTTTTGCAACTCTGGGAACCTCCCTCACTGATTCTGTAACTATGGGAGCTATAGATTCCTCTTCATATACTTCTTCAAGCTGACATATTCTTGATTTCTTGAGCGCTGCATCTTCATCGAAGGTCACATCCCTGCCGATCTCAATGTGATGGTGACCTGGTATATAAATTTTGAAGGCCTTGGAGACCTCACAGTATCCCACAAATATTCCCTTCTTTCTGGAGGGTTCCAGCTTGTTTCTCTTCTCTTTTGGAATATGTATAAATACTGGGTAGCCAAATATTTTGAGATGGATTACCTCTGGCTTCTTTCCGGTGAACATCTCTTATGGGGTCTTGAACTCAAGTGCACTATGGGACAATCGGTTTTGTACATATATTGCCGTCATTGCTTCTTCTACCCATAAGCACACTGGAAGATTTTGATCATGGATCATCGTCTTCACTGCTTCCATTATCGTTCTGTTCTTTCTTTCTACCACATCGTTTTGTTGAGGATTGTAGGGAGTGGTGAGCTCCCTCTTGATCTCGACATCTTTGCAGAATTTCACAAACTCTTTTGAGGTGTATTCTCCTCCATTATCTGACCTGAGTATATTTGTATTTATTTCAGAAAGATTTTCTATCAAGGCTTTAAATTCCTTGAATTTACTAAATACTTCATCTTTTGATTTCAAAAAGTAAACCCAGGTCTTACGAGAATAATCATCAGTAAAAGATACATAGTATACATACCCACTGATGGAGGATGATGGCATTGGGCCACACACATCTGAATGAATGAGTTCTAGGGATCCTTTTGCTTTGTTGTCTCTCTTCGGAAAAAGGGTTCTTGATGTTCTTCCCTTGTGCACATCCATTGCACACGCCTTCATGGTCAACCTTGAGTTCTGGTAGACATGTGACTGCTTTGCATACGTATGGCAGTGCCTTGTAGTTGATGTGGGCTAATCTTCTATGCCAAAGTTCACATTGATTCTCAATGGCGTGGGTCATGGCAGCTTCTGAGTGACCCTTTAGCTTATACAAGCCACCTTCTTCTTTTCCAATGACAATTGCTTCTTTCAAGGTTTCTCCTTTGGCCCACATAAGAACTTCTCCATCTATAAAGGCAACTCTGAAGCCTTTCTTTTCTAAAGATGAAATGGAGAGTAGGTTCTTTGTCAAACCTGGTACATAGAGTATGTCCTTCATCTTCATTGAATTCCCTGAATTAAGCTTGTAGTTTGATTCTCCCACTCCCTTGATGGGATATTGGTAATCATCTCCAAGTGTAACTTTCTGAGAAAATTTCTTTTCTGAAATACAAGAGAGAATATCTCTTTGTCCTGTCATATGCTTGGAGGCACCACTATCAATGAGCCAAGTGTCCTCACTAGGTGTTACCGATCTTGAGAGGGCCGAGATTAAGACATAGTATTTAATTTGTTCTCTTAACATCTTTGCGGGTGGCTCTTCATCTTCCACTGTATGGGCATGGTGCCTCTTATTTTTCCTCTTGTATTCTTCTCGTTTGGTTGGACAATGTCTCGCAATATGTCCCATCTTGTCACAGTGGTAGCATTGGACAAATGAGTAATCTCTTTCCTTTCGTTGTCCCTTCTTCTGGAATCTCTTTGGTTGAGATTTGTTTTGGGTGTGAGGCTCTTTACGAGTTTCTTTCTGGAAGTAAGACTTCTTTCTTCCCCCTTTAGTGTGAGTAGCTAGGAATCGATCTTCATCTCTTGCTAGTAAAGCCTCTCGGTTAGCTACTCTTGATTCTTCTTGAATGCATTCTTCCCATAGACTGTCAAATTTTGGTTTCTCTGTTCTGGCACAAATTGTTTGGATGAATGCAACCCAAGGTCTTGTGAGACCATTAAGGGCCGTCATTATGAGTTCGTATTCATCTATGGTATCTCCAATCGCTTCTAGTTGTTCTTTGAATTATGATATTCTGGAGAAATATTCCTGGATTGATTCTCCTCTCTGCAACCTTGTATTCTTGAGATGAGTTCTTAGATTCATCTTCCAGTTTATGTTCTTTGCTTCATATAATATTTTTAGGGCATCAAAGATTTATTTTAGAGTCTTCTTTGATGACACATAAGGAATCGGGTGATCTTTGATTGAATCTACATTGATTCTTTTGGCCCTGATCGTGTCCTTTTGGTGCTTTGCTTTGTCTGCAGCATCAACGGGTTCCGGTACTTCTTTTTTGACGAATCTTGATAGTTCATTTTCTTAAAGAATGAAACCAATCCTATACTTATAGGCACATAATTTTTCCACACCTTCCAGCTTGTCAACACAATTAATGCTTGCAGACATCTTTTACCTGGAGCTAGGAAAATGTTCAAAAATGAAAATGCTCAAAATTAAATTCTGAATTTACCAGGAGGTGCGCTTGGCTGAGGCGAGTAGCCTGGTGTGTTTGGATATGAGAAAAATCCAACTTTTACCCTTCCAAACTTGATCTATGAATTTCTAGACTGGTGCTTCTGGTTTTCTGGTACTTCTGGTACTTTGGTTTTTTAGTACTTCTGGTACTTTGTGAAACTAGGGTTTCACTTTCTAGGAGATCTAGCCATTGAAAAGTTGCGCTGAGGATGCCAAATTGATCCTTGAGGAAGGGCACAATTTTCTAGATGGTTTTGGGGCTGAAATACTTCACCAACAAAAATCCCTAATTTGCATGTACGACAACAATGACGTTTTTCACTTTCTCTTGTGAAAGATGCTCTCTTAAATTTAGCTCTGATACCATGTTAAGGTTTAAGCTATTATTAGAGTTCTTTGCATTTCACTAGATAACAATAGAATAAGATAAGATCACTGAGAAATACACAATCACAAGAGACACATCATTTATCTTGGGAAACCCTCACGGGGGAGAAAACCCAACAAAACTTCCTTATTATAGATAGCCAATACAATGACAAGAGATAACTCAAACAAATGTAGAAAGTCCTCTCCCAAGAATGCTCCTCTCTCTCTCTCTCTCTCTCTCTCTCTCTCTCTCTTCTCCAACTACAGCTCTAAAACTTGCTTCTCAATGAACAAGTGAGTGTGTGTCTAAATGAGGCGCAAGCCTCCTTATTTATACAAATCTAGCACGTGTGGAGGTGTCTCTTCACTGGAAGGGTTGACTTCTTCTTCTGGGTGGTTATAACCACCTTTAATATATTCTTGGCTCCCTTTAATATATTTTGGGGCCGACTTCTTATTCTTCCTATTACAGTTATGTTTTGACCAATCCACAAAAGGGGATTTGGTCTTTTACAATAACCAACATGATCAATCTGCAATAGGGGATTGATCTAATGAATAATGCAACAATAATAATTAGAATACACTTTGCAGTTACATTATATAACAAAGGTGTAATGATAATGGAATCAGACAACTAAACTTCCCTGCGCGCATGGGGGAAAGGGGGGAGACACTGACAGAGAGAGGATAAATGGAAGGAGGTAAGGATAAAGGAAATAAGGAGGAGGAACCCTTAGACCCGATCATGATGGATGACGACTAGCTCAAGTGGATCTTGGCGTCATCAGAAATGACATGTAGTGGAGTACCCTACCAATATAAGGTGAATACCAAGAAGAGATTCGTAGCTGCGAGGGAAGGCTTGGTGAGCGACGAGGAAGAGGTAGAGGATCTCTGGGCTGTGGAGCAGATTGAGGAAATCCCGCGAGCAACATATGAGAGGAAAACGAGAGGTCCAATAACGGGAGGATAAGGCAACCATCCTATCCATATTAATGTCAGTGTGGAACCCATAAAGCCATGTGCGACTAATACGCCAAAGAGAACACCCCCGTTTAGACAACGGAAGTTCAAAGGAAGTCTGACAGCAGGAAGTACATCTACACAAGGAGCAACAACTGGAGGATCCAGTTCAGGCAACGCTAGTCAAGTATGTACACCGTGTGGAGGATGTAGTAGTTCTATATTCAGAATGGTAGTACACGATCCCACTATCAGGTTACTAGAATTTCGAGGAGAAGAAGCAGAAGAGCCTGAGAAGCATTTGTTCATTTGTGCAAAGATCTGGGAAGCAAAGCAGATCACTGATGAAGACACCAAACTCGCGCAGCTAACGATTACACTAAGAGACTGTACACTAGATTGGTACATGAGTCTAGACACAAACAATGCCCTTGGGACGACAAGGACACTTGCAAACATTAAGAAGCTACTAATTAATGAGTTCCAGAAGCCGAGCTTAGAGGATCAATACATGAACGAGATGATCGAGATAAGACAAAAACTAGGAGAGTTTGTATGGGAGATTGACTAGAGATTCAAGCGCCTAAAAGGAAAACTAAAATACCTTATGACCGAGATGAAACATCGACACCTGTTTGTAAAATCACTACTCCCACACTTAAAATATCCCCTACGACAACAGAAGTTTCAGATGCAGGCAGAGGCTCTGCAGGCAGCCTTGCAACTGGAAGTGAACCAGTATCAACAAACAGACCCAACTATCGAAGAACTAAACGAGGATTTGAAGAATTTAACATTTCAGCTGAACCAGAATAAGAACAAGGACAAACGAGAATCCGTTTGGTGTACCACATGCAGGACGAAAGGACACCACAAGAACAAATGCTCAACATTCGTGCAGTATATGGAAAATGGTATGCCAAATCCGTGACCACAGGGAGGATTATGGTGAGAAATAATTAAGAAACTAGGTCATGACCCTTATCACTGCATGATGATGCATAAATACCAGACAATTCCAAAAAGTTCATATTGCACATTTTGCAAGTTAGTGGGCCATGATGACAAAGATTGCAGAACTATGGAGTTGATGCGGGAGAGGACATCAGATGCGTACATGGTACATGTCGAAATGATGACTGGGAAAACAACGCCACAGTTCAATCAAGCCCCAGCTCTATAAAACACTGCGCAACAACAATACAATATTGCGCAACAACCTATAATAGCGTGCAGCTGCAGTACAACCCGCCATAGCCCTAGTACAATAACGCGTAGTACAATCAAGCACCACAGTATAACGTGCCTAGAGGTGATCGAGCAGGCTACCGAGGAGGAGGACGAGCCAGAGGAGGTTTCGGACGTGGTAGAGGACCAGTCACATGTCACAATTGTCAGCAACCAGGACATTATGCACGAGAATTTCCACTTCCACCAACAACTTGTTGAAATAATGTGACTACAAAGTGTATTCTTATTATTATTTGTTATATTATTCATTGGATTAATCCCCATTGTGGATTGATCATGTCGGCTATTGTAAAAAGACCAAATCCCCTTTTGTGGATTGGTCATAATATAATTGTAATAGGCAAAAGAAGAAGTCGGCCCCAGAAGATATCATTGCCCCATAATATAATAAAGGTGGTTATAACCACCCGGATTAAGAAGTCGGCCCTGCCAGTGAAGAGACACTTCACACGTGCCAGATTAATATAAATAAGGAGGCTAGCACCTCACTTGCTCATTGAGAGACAAGTTTCAGAGCTACTATTGGAGAAGAGAGAGAGAGAGTGGCGCATATTTGGGAGAGGATATTCTGTATTAGCTTACATTATCTCTTAGCATTGTATTAGCTATCTATAATAAGGAAGTTTTGCTGGGTTTTCTTCCCCTAGAGGGTTTCCCAGGATAAATGCTGTATCTCTTGTGATTGTGTATTTCTCAGTGATCTTGTCTTATGTTGCTGTTATCTATTGAAATGAAAAGAACTATAATAATGGCTTAAACATTAACATGGTATCAGAGCCAAGCTGAAGAAAACATCTTTCACAAGAGTGAAAAACGTCACTGTTGTCGTACATGCAAATTAGGGATTTTTGATGGTAAAGCTTTTCAACCCTAAAACCATCTAGAAAAGTGCACCCTCCCCCAAGGATTACTTTGGCACTCTCAGCGCACTTTTTTAGTGGCTAGATCTCCCGGAAAGTGAAACCCTAGTTTCACAAAGTACCAAAAGTACCAGAAAACCAGAGAACCAAAAGTACCAGAGTACCAGAGGTACTAGAAAACCAGAAGCACCAGTCTAGAAATCCGCAGAACAAGTTTGGAGGGGTAAAAGTTGGATTTTCTCATATTCAAGCACACTAGGCTACTCGCCTCAGCCAAGCGCATCTCCTGGTAAGTTCAGAATTTGATTTTGAGCATTTTCATTTTTTGGTCATTTTCCTAGCTCCAAGTAAAAGATGTTTGCAAGAACGAAGCTTGCTAACAAACTTGAAGGTGTGGAAGTACCAGAACCTGATGATTCTGTAGAAAAATCCAAGCATCTAAAGGGCACGATCAGGGCCAAAAGAGTCATTGCAGATTCAATCAAAGACCACCTGATTTCTTATGTGTCATCAAAGAAGACTCCGAAAGAAATGTTTGATGCCCTAAGCAGAATGTACGAAGGAAAGAACATAAATTGGAAAATGAATCTAAGAACTCAACTGAAGAATACGAGGATGCAAAAAGGAGAAACAATCCAAGAATATTTCTCCAGAATCTCACAATTTAAAGAATAGTTAGAAGCAATTGGAGACAGCATAGATGAAGACGAGCTCATAATGACAACTCTTAATGGTCTCACAAGACCTTGGGATGTATTCAACCAAATGATTTGTGCCAGAACGGAGAAACTGAAGTTTGACCGTCTATGGGAAGAATGCATTCAAGAAGAAGCAAGAGTAGCTAACCGTGAAGCGCTACTAGCAAGAGATGATGATCAAGCCCTAGCTACTCACACCAAAAGAGGAAGGAAGAAACCCTACTTCCAGAAGGAGACTCATAAAGAGTCTCAACCGCCAAACAGATTCAATAATAAAGAATATCATCCAAAGATATTTCATAAGAGAGGACAACGAAGGGAAAGAGATTACTCATCTGTACAATGTTATCATTGTGACAAGATGTGACACATTGCAAAATTCTGTCTAACCAGACAAGAATAATACAAGAGGAAACATAAGAGTCACCATGACCATGCAGTTGAAGATGAAGAGCCACCTGAAAAGATGATAATAGAGCAGATCAAAGACTATGTGTTAATCTCGGCCCTCTTAGGATCGGTAACACCTGGAGAGGACACGTGGCTCATTGATAGTGGTGCCTCCAAGCACATGACATGTCAGAGAGACATTCTCTCTTGTATTTCAGAAAAGACGTTTTCTCAGAAAGTGACACTTGGAGATGATTACCAATATCCCATCAAGGGAGTGGGAGAATAAAGATACAAGCTAAATTCAAGGAACTCAATAAAGATGAAGGACGTACTCTTTGTACCAGGTTTGACGAAGAACCTACTCTCCATTTCTGCTTTAGAAAAGAAAGGCTTCAGAGTTGCCTTTATAGATGGAGAAGTCCTCATGTGGGGTAAAGGAGAAACTTGAATGAAGCAATCATCATTGGAAGAGAAGAAAATGGCTTGTACAAGATAAAGGGTCACTCAGAGGCTTCCATGACCCATGCCATTGAAAACTCATGTGAACTTTGACATAGAATATTAGCTCACATCAATTACAAGGCGCTACCATACATATGCAAAGCTGTCACAGGTCTACCGGAATTCAAAATTGACCATGAAGGCATGTGCAATGAATGTGTGCAAGGGAAGAACATAAAGAACCCTTTTCCAAAGAGAGACAACAAAGCAAAAGGAGTCCTAGAGCTCATTCATTCAGATGTATGTGGCCCAATGCCATCGTCCTCCATTAGTGGATATGTATACTATGTATCATTTATTGATGATTATTCTCGTAAGAACTGGGTGTATTTTTTGAAATCTAAAGATGAAGTGTTCAACGAGTTCAAGGAATTCAAAGCCTTGATAGAGAACCTTTCCAAAAGAAAGATCAAGATACTCAGGTCAGATAATGGAGGAGAATATACCTCAAAATAGTTCGTGAGCTTCTACAAAGATGTTGGGATCAAGAGGGAACTCACAATTCCTTATAATCCTCAACAAAACGGTGTAGTTGAACGAAAGAACAGAATGATAATGGAAGCTGTGAAGACTATGATCCATGATCAAGATCTTCCAATGTGATTATGGGTAGAAGAAAAAATGACAGTCGTTTATGTGAAAAACCAATTATCCCATAGTGCACTTAGGTTCAAGACCCTAGAAGAGATGTTCACTGGAAAGAAACCAGAGGTAAGCCATCTCAAAATATTTGGCTGCCCAATTTTTATACATATTCCGAAAGAGAAGATAAACAAGCTGGAACCTTCATGAAAGAAGGGAATATTTGTGGGATACTGTGAGGTATCCAAGGCCTTCAAAATTTACATACCAGGTCACCGCCACATTGAGATCAACAGGGATGCGACTTTTGATGAAGATGCAACACTCAAGAAATTGAGAAGAAGTGAGCTTGAAGAAGCACGTGAAGAAGAACCCGTAATCCACAGAACTGCAGAATCAGTGAGGGAGATTCCCAGAGCTGCAAAACCAGTGAGGGAAGACGTAGTTTCCCCCGATGAGGAAATTCCAGAAGACCATGATATAGTAGAATTTCAAGAACCATCTTAGATGACGATTCTCCATAAAAGAAAGCCAGCTTGGGCTAGAGAGCTCATTCAAGATGGAGAGAAATATGGTGTTCCCCAAGGAACCACGAGACAGGTGAAAATACCAAAGCCATTCTCCAGTTATACGGCTTTGATGTGTGACCTATTAGAGAAGGAGTCTGCCTGCTTTGAAGAATCCATTCAGATGAAAGAATGGGAAAATTCCATGATAGAGGAATACCAATCCATAATAAAGAATGATGTATGGGAAATAGTTCCTAGACCGAAGAGTAAAGATGTAGTATCCTCCAAATGGCTCTTCAAAATAAAACATGCTGCTGACAGAAGTATTGAAAAGTATAAAGCAAGATTCATCGCCCGGGGATTTTCTAAAAAAGAAGGCATTGACTATGAAGAGACATTCACTCCTGTAGCTAGATACACTTCGATCAGGACCATCATAGCCCTTGCAGCTAAGATGAAGTGGAAGTTGTATCAGATGGATGTAAATACAACTTTCCTAAATGGTGTCACCAAAGAGGAAGTGTATATAGAGCAATCTCAAGGATTTGAAGTTGAAGAAAGGAAGTCTCATGTTTGTAGGTTGAAGAAAGCATTGTACAGATTGAAGCAAGCTCCTAGAGCTTGGTATGGCTGGATAGACAGTTTCCTGACGAGCTTGGGCTTTACCAAGAGTAAAGCAGATTCTAACCTCTACTTCAAGGTTATTAACGATGAGCCAGTGATATTACTGCTATATGTGGATGACCTATTCTTAACCGAAGAAGAAAATATCATCACTGAATGTAAGAAAAGACTTGCCTTAGAATTTGAAATGAAATACCTTGGCCTAATGAATTGTTTCTTAGGTCTTGAGGTATGACAGAGTCCAGAGATGATCTTCCTTAACTAAGGGAATTATGCAATCAAAATCCTGAAGAGATTCGACATGTTGGAATGCAAGTCCATGAATACACCCATGGAAGCGAAGCTGAAGCTGCTGGTCGACACTTCGTTAGAATTGATTGATGCCACATTGTACAAACAAATTATTGGATCACTGATGTACCTGACGAACACCAAACCAGACATTTGTTTTGCCGTGAACACCTTGAGTCAGTTTTTGGTAGAACCTAGACATGTTCACCTAGTGGCTGCAAAACATGTGATGAGGCACCTTAAGGGTACAATAGATTGTGGTCTCAACTATGATGGAGATCATAATTTCACATTGAGTGGATATACTGATGCAGATTGGGGAGGAAGTGTTTCTGACAGGAAAAACACTTCAGGATGCTGTTTCAATTTGGGATCAACCATGATCTCATGGCAGAGTAGAAAGCAATCCAACATTTCTCTCAGCACAGCGGAAGCATAATACATTGCTGGATGTTCTGCCAGCTGCGAAGCTATATGGCTTTGAAAATTGCTGACCGGTCTATTTGACCTAGAGACAGAAGAAACCACGATCCTATGTGACAACCAGAGCTGCATAAAGATGACAAAGAATCATGTATTCCATGACAGGTCAAAGCACATAGAGATCCAATATCATTACATCCATGACATGGTGCATAGAAGAGCCATAAAGCTCCAGTACGTTAGCACAGATGAACAAGTTGCTGATGTGTTGACCAAGCATCTATCTTGTGTAAAGTTTGAGCACTTTCGAGATAATCTTGGTATAGTCGGAAATGACCTTCCTCGAAAGGGGGAGTAGTTGCTGTGACAAGACATCTCTTGCTTCCAGATTTATTGCTGTGACGTAAAACAAGACGATGTGATGAGACTAGAACTATGCTTCCAGCTTGACAGTTGCGACGTAAATCCAGTCTAGTATCCTGCTTCCAGCTTGATTGATGTGACGTAAAGCGGGACGCGTATCTTACTTCCAACTTTATTGATGTGACGTAAAGCAAGGCAATGATATGAGACTAGTACCGTGCTTTCAGCTTGACAACTGTGACGTAAAGCCAGTCTAGTATCTTGCTTCCAACCTGATGTGACGTAAAGAAAGACGATGTGATGAGACTAGTACTGTGCTTCCGGCTTGACAGCTGTGACGTAAATCCAGTCTAGTATCTTGCTTCCAGCTTAAGTGCTATGACGTAAAGCAAGACGTTGAGATGAGACTAGAACTGTGCTTCCAGCTTGAGAAGCTATGACGTAAAGTCAGTCTAGTATCTTGCTTCTAGCTTGATTGCTGTGACGTAAAGAAAGACGCGTACTGAGCTTCCAACTTGCCAACTGTGACGTAAAGCCAGTCCTGTATTATGATGAGCTAGCCTCATGCTGTGATGATGATGTATTAGTTTTATACTAATACATATTGATGCGGATGATGATTGCATTCCTTTGAGAATGACGATGCCGTCGATGAAGAAAACTTCTGATGATTTATAAATACGCCAGTCAGTGTTCCAAGATGATATTGATGATGATGTCCTCTCACCCACTTGATGCTGTTGATGATGTTGCCCTCTCTCTCTCGCCTGATGCTGTTGAAGAATACCCTTCTTGTTAAGGGGGAGTGTTGAAATAATGTAATTGCAAAGTGTATTCTTATTATTATTTGATATATTATTCATTGGATCAATCCCCATTGTGGATTGATCATGTCGGCTATTGTAAAAGGACCAAATCCCCTTTTGTGGATTGGTCATAATATAATTGTAATAGGTAAAAGAAGAAGTCGGCCCCATAATATATCAAAGAGGCCCCAAAATATAATAAAGGTGGTTATAACCACCCAGATTAAGAAGTCGGCCCTGCCAGTGAAGAGACACTTCACACGTGCTAGATTAGTATAAATAAGGAGGCTAGCGCTTCACTTAGACACACCTCACTTTCTCATTGAGAGACAAGTTTCAGAGCTGCTATTGGAGAAGAGAGAGAGAGAGAGTAGCACATCTTTGGGAGAGGATCTTTTGTATTAGCCTAAGTTATATCATGGCATTGTATTGGCTATCTATAATAAGGAAGTTTTGTTGGGTTTTCTTCCCCTAGAGGGTTTCCCAGGATAAATGTTGTGTCTCTTGTGATTGTGTATTTCTAAGTGATCTTGTCTTATGTTGCTGTTATCTATTGAAATGCAAAGAACTATAATAATGGCTTAAACATTAACACAACTTGTATGTATTGTCGCGCATCGGACCACGATACAAAGGAATGTACGACACTACTAGTAAATATTTAGGAAAAGAGGAACCAGAACAATCAGAATGTCCAGTGGATTTCAACCGAAGTAAGGGATGACGAACGAAACATCAATATAGTCACTCGTGGAGTAACACAAACATAAAATGACACAGTTCGATAGAAACCAACACAGAACCAGTGGGTAAAGAAGAACACTGAACCAAGAAAGCAGTTCAACGCGCCAAAAGAAAAGGAGAGATTTAAGGAAGCCAAACAAGAATTTCAAAAGGATGTCACAACGTCGACTTCAACTATGCAACCATTCAAGGAAGCCCCAGAATATAAGATGCCACCATCATTGGATCATACCAACGGAACACAGCCCAAGGGACAAGTAAGTAAAATGAAAGGCTTTTTGCAATCATGCGTGACAGTATTAAGTGATCCTTCATCTGTGAAAATATTGCAAAACATACTAGAAAAATGTAGTAGCGAGATGAAAGAAAAGCTAGAACCAAAAACCGTCAATCACCTACACACCAAAAGAAGAACAAGTAGGTAATTTAGACTAAATGCTAACACTGGAGATTTCAACATGGGAGACATTATACTAGACCTCAGATCCGAAGTGAATGTATTACCAAAGAAGACATGTCAATGTATGGGAGAGCCAACACTGGGATACTCAAATGTCCAATTGAAACTAACAAACCAACATAGAGTTCTACCAATAGGTATACTAAAAGGAGTGACAATAGATATTGATGGAGTGCGTACTAAAGCGGATTTTGAAGTCATTGAAATACTAAATGGCACAACACCTTACCCGACATTACTTGGTCTGGATTGGGCGTTTGACAACCAGACCATAATCAATTTGAAAACCTGGAAGATGACATTTGAATCCGGAGAATACAGGGTCATAGCGCCACTATATCCATCAGAAGGGGAGAGGTTCATAGAACCCACTTGCCTGGACTTAGAGGAGATCGACCAGTTGTACAGAACAACTGTGCACGATGAGGATTATGTTAACCCAATTGTAGATAGGGTACTCAGTTGGCGGAGCATTACTTCATGTACAACAGACTTATACATCGGGTTAGAAAACTGGCAGCAGAGACTACACGAAGTATCTACGAGAAGATGTGCAAGAATAGACCGCGCAGTAAGATGGGCACGCACAGAAATCAGAGAACCACCTAGTTTCCACTGACTAAATGATTTGGAAACATTCTTGACATAATATGAAGATGAAGTATTAGAAAACCAACGACTGTTAGCACTTGACTTAGCACTCAAGGCCACACCCGCAATATGGTGGGACACACATAAAGAGACCATCACAAACTGGTATCAATGTAAGAGACTACTGCGCATGAGGTTCGACGCAAAACATGAATACAAAAAACAACATAAATATGAAGGACACAAGGCAGCAACGGAACACTTGGCAAAGTGAAAAACGCTGTGGAAAATGACACCACCGGAGGAATGGCCTCATCACTTCATACATACTTTAGAGGGCATACCAGCGAACTGGTATACAAACCAGGAACTGCACAAAGGAACTACAACATGGAGGACATTGCAATAGAATTTCACAATCACTTTCTCATTCGAGCATGAGAACCCCAACGTAGACACAACCCTCAAATGAATTAGAGGAGTAATATTCGTCAAAGAACTTGAAATATAATTTATCACAGAATAGAAACAACGAAATAAACAGACAGTCAATGAACTACTGTCGTGTTACCATGTACAGGAAGAAGCACCTGATGAATATAATCCGCGCGATATTCAGATCGACGAAGTAGAAGGCGAAAGAGATGTGGAAGGACCACCCATAGAATCAAAATCCATATCTACGCCAATCAAGGTAAATAAAGTTAACATCGGGACAACTGAGCATCCCAAAATGGCCAGGCTTGGATATTACTGGGATGAGCAAACAATAGAAAGCATCACATAATTGTTGCATGAATATAGCGACCTTTTTCCCACAACATTTACAGAGACGAAGGGGATAGCTAGAGAATTAGGAGAAATGAAGATAACACTCAGACTTGAAGCAAGACCTATTAGAAAGTGAACCTATAGACTAAACCCCATATACAAACAAAAATTTAAAGATGAGATCGACAGAATGCTCGAAGCTGGCATCATCGAACCAGTCGAGGAATTCGAATGGATAAGCCCGATGGTAGTACATGACAAGAAGTAGGGAAGAGGGATCAGGATATGCGTCGACTTGAGGAAGTTGAATGATGCATGCCTACACGACCCATTCCCTACACCGTTCACGGATGAAGTGTTAGAGAATGTGGGGGGACATGAAGCTTACTCATTCACTGATGAATCCTCAGGCTACCATCAAATTAAGATCGCACAGTAGGACATGCACAAGACCATGTTTGCGATGGATGTTGACAAAGTGTCCTCAGACACGTAATTTTATTAATAAGGAAAAAGTGATTACAATCTCAAATTCATAATTTACTCCTTAACTTCACTTGAAGAAGGAGCTTGTTTATATAGCTTAACTCTAAACTAAAAACTAGGAGAACAACCAATCACATAATCACATGAGTATGATAGGTGTCCTTTACATAGAAGCTAGGTGTCCTTATCCTAATAAACTAGAATAAATTAATTTCTAAAAACATTTATACTAGAAAATACTTAGACTATATAAATTTAGGATTATGAGGCTAACAATCCCCCCTTTAATCTGGAAGTTCATTTTTACAAAGACCAAGTTCATCTCTGAACTTAGTGAACTTTATTCTACCAAGAGGTTTGGTAAAAATATCTGAATTTTGATCTTCAGACGGGCATAACTGAGGCTTGATGATGTCTTTGATGATGAGCGATATGATGAAGTGGTACTTGGTGTCGAAATGTTTAGTATTTGAATGAAATAATGGATTCTTGGCCATTTTTATCGCTGACTGGCTGTCGATCAATAAGGTAGTTGGTGATTTCTGAGTTTCACCAAGATCCTATAAAATTCTGCGTATCCATACAATCTCACATGTTTCTTCCCAAGCTGATATGTACTCTACCTCTGCTGAAGAATTGGCAATTGTTGTCTGCTTTTTATAGTTCCAAGATACTGCTGCTGAACCCATATTCATTAAATAACCTGAAGTAGATGTTCTATCATCAATGTCACCTGCAAAATCAACATCTAAATATCCAACAAGTGTAAAATTTTTGTTCCTTTTGTAGAGAAGACCAAAGTGTTTTGTACCTTGAATGTATCTTAGTACCCTTTTTGCTGAATTCCAATGACTTTCCCTTGGTTCCTGCATAAACCTTGAAAGTATACTGACTGAATATGACAAATCTAGTAGAGTATTTGTCAAATAAATGAGACTTCCAACCAATTGCTAGTACTTTGTACTGTTTACCAATTCCCCCTCTTCAAATTTTGAAAGTTTTAATTTCTGCTCCATGGGGGTAAGAGAAGGTTTACAATCTTCCATGCCAAATTTCTTTAATATTTCAGTGGCATACTTAGTTTGACTCAGGAATATTTGTTTAGGATGTTGAGAAACTTCAACACCAAGATAATAATGAAGTTCCCCTAAGTCAGTCATTTTGAATCCTGCTTTAAGTTCTTCCTTAACTTGTTTGATGTGAGCTTCATTATTTCTTGTTATGATTAAGTCATCAACATAGAGTACAAGTATCACCATGTGCTTATCTTGTATTCGGACATACAATGTATCATCTGATTCACTTCGCTAAAAACCCACCTTTCTTAGGTACTCATCCATTTTTGCATACCAAGCTCGAGGAGCTTGTTTCAAACCATATAAATCCTTCACAAGTTTGCAAACTTTATGTTCTTGTCCTTTTTCTTCAAAACCTTGTGGTTGAGTCATGAAAATATCTTCCTTTAGATCACCATTCAGGAAGGCACTTTTGACATCCATTTGATGTAATTTCCAACCATTATGTGTAGGCAAATTGATAACCAATCTGATAGTGTTCCATTTAGTTGTGGGTGCAAAAGTTTCTTCATAATCAATTCCTTCCTGTTGAGCAAAACCTTTTGCAACAAGTCTTTCTTTGTACTTGTCAATTTTACCATTGGGCTTGTATTTTACTCGATAAACCCATTTACAACCGATGGGCTTAACATCTTGTGGAAAATCAACTAAGTTCCAAGTCCCATTTGCAAGTACTAAATCATATTCATTAATCATTGCTTCCTGCCATTCTTTATGTTCAGTTGCTTCAACAAAAGAAGTAGGTTCAATGGAAGCATGAGCAAAATTAGCTTATGTTCTTGAAGATCCCCTAGTTCTTGTTTTGTTCATTTCATTTGAATGAACATCTTTGAGAAGTTGTTCAGTCCACTTTGGCTTCTTATGTTGAGGAGATTGGGAATCTGAATCACCATTATTGTTGAAAAGAGGATTTTCAAAAATTGAGGCTCTTCATTCATCTGAAATATCTGAGGTTGGAGAAGATTCTTTTGAAGATTGAGTATCAGAAGAATCTTTTATCGATTCATTATCAGATGAAGCAGAAGAACTTTTTGATAAAGAGATGTCTTCTGGAGTAACCAAGTCTTTTTCAAACCAAAATGCTTTCTTTGATTTGTTGAATTTACCTTAACCCTTAGTGTTTTTCTTGTCTAAACAACTAAGGAGATGGTTAATCTCATCTAAACTGTTACTTTCAGTTTCATAAAAAATTACATCTCTACTAACAATGAATTTTCCATCTGAAAGCAATCTATACTGTTTCTTTTCCTCAGAGTATCCAATGAAGGTACACTTCATACTCCGGTTTTCTAATTTAGTCCTCTTTTCCTTAGGAACTAAATCATAACATGTTGAGCCAAAAACCCTAAGATGATTTACCTTGGGTTTAAAACCATACCAAGCTTCATAAGGTGTTTTTCCATCTAAAGCTAATGCAGGGGATCGATTTTTGAGATATACTGCAGTATGGACTGCTTCGGCCCAATATTTTGTGCTCAACCCTTTAAACTGCATCACAGATCTTGCCATGCCCATGAGAGTTATGTTCATCCTTTCAGTAACTCCATTCTGCTGTGGAGTATAGGAATTTCTCAGTTGCCGCTTAATTCCATTGTTTCGACAATAATCATTGAATTCAGTTGAAGTGAATTCACCTCCATTATCAGTTCTCAAAGAAGCAACCTTTTCTCTAGTTTCATTTTCAATCATGTGTTGAAAATTTACAAACTTTTCAAAAGCTTAAGACTTTGAATTTAAAAAGTATACCCATGACATTCTAGTGTGGTCATCAATGAACAATATAAAGTATCGACATCCACCAAAAGAAGATTCCATTGGACCACATATATCACTATGAATCAACTCCAAATACGTTGTTGCTCGCCATGAGCTGGTTGGAAAAGCTTCTCGCTTTTGCTTGCCTAAAATACAAGCTTCACACTTGGAATTCTCTTTCTTGAAAGTTGGTAAACCCTTCACCAAATCTTGGGACTTAAGTTTCAAGAGACTTTCAAAGTTTAAGTGACCACATTGAAAATGCCATAATCTGAATGAAGACATTTTAGAATTCACTGTTGCTGCAACTTCTTCCTTTCTTTTGATGACTTTCCCATTCATTCTTAGTAACTTCCCATCTTCATATCTAGTCATTATTGTTTTCAAGTTATCCTTCATTGACATAATCTTTACCAAACCATCTTCCACGACAATTTTATGTCCAACTTGTTTGATTGTGACTAAGGATAACAAATTTTTCTTAAAAGATGGTACATACCAAACATTTGAAATCCATTTTTCACCAATTCCAGGGAGAAAAAATTTCATTGAACCTCTTCCTTGAGGTATATGAGTTGTATCATCAGCTAGATAAATGGGTTTTAATCGAACATCTTTATAATTACAAAAATAGTCTCTGCGATAAGTCATATGTTGAGTAGCCCCTGTGTCCAATATCCAATCATTTTCAAATGAATGCACATGTTGAACTGCTGAAAAAACATATTCATTTTCATCATCCTGATAATATTCATCTTTTGCATATTGTGCTGATTGTTGAGATGTTTGTTTGAACTTTGCCAATTGATCATTGCTGGTAAGACAATTGGATGCATAATGGCCCATCTTTAAGCATCTTTTACATCTTACTTGACTGAAATTTTGACCTCTTCCTGACTGCACATTACTTTGAAAATTTTGTTGATGGAAATTGTTACGACCTTTACCTTGACCACGACCTCTGCCACGACCTCGATAAGAAGACTGATTCTGAAAATTTTGAGAATTTGATTTTTCCCTTTCTTTAGAGCTTTCAGCTTTAGTGTAAAGAAGATCTTCTCCCTATTGTTTTTGTTTTCCAAAGGTTTTACTATGTTGAGCCAACAATTCACTAAGCGAATCAAAAGTTATAGTAGATAACTTATCAGTTATTTGCAAAGTCTCAAGAAAATGCTTATAAGATGGAGGCAAACCATTTATTACAATG
>ML819968.1:40504-54395 GCA_009831015.1 Picea engelmannii | reverse complement strand
TGTTGTTGAAGACGGCCTTGGAGAGCATGCTCCAAAAAAACTCTTTTCACACAAGAAAAAAATTTCGCTTCTCGATGACAACAAGGGTTAGATCTCGGTTAGCTTACCCGAAAGATGCACCTTTTCCTATCTGTTTCTAATTTTGTGAGATCGCATAAGGCGCGGGGCAAAGAGAGTATGTAGATCTAAAAGAGTAGCAACTCGGAAGTAAAAAATACAAACCGAAATAAAATCAAAACTTTGCAAATTTTTTTAAAAAATGCGTATTCAGACTTTATACCTCTAGATCTGACTGTAATGGCCATATCTTGGGAAAATAGAAACCTTTTCGAGTGAAATGAAAAGTGTTCTTGAATGAAATGAGTGCTCAGGACGCAATGGAACAGTCCTCTCAGCCCATAAATGTACGGAAATGCCAGAAAATGGAGATGAGGCAACTCGGCTTCACGATCTCGATATACAACAGCAGCGGGTCTTCAAATAGGCTCTGATACCATGTTCGACAACACATGTATTCCAACAGAGGACAAACAACTTCAGTAACCACTCACATAACCAGATCAAAGATCAACACATCGATGTTTTCACGTGGTAAAAACCCTACGGGGAAACATCCACGGCCCCAGCCAACGCGGCCACTTGGAGCAATTTATTAATGCAAAGAAAAAGATTACAGAGAGATTTTACAAGAGAGTTTCTCATAATCGATCATCGGAAAATGACCCTCCATGCTTTTTAAATAGAGATCATGGACCAATCGGGTGTTAAGCCATGGATCAATGGCCATTAAGATCGAGGAGAGTATGAACCGTCGGATCATTCTATGTTGGGAACATATCGTGACCGTCGGATTTTCTCACTACAAATGCATACTAATGCATACTAAAGAAACACACTTTTACCTAACGACATATTAGACCAAGTAGATCTTAACTAAATCCTAAGTGTCTAAATATCATAACACACAGTCCACGCAAAAAAGGAGCACTTTTAAGGGCTTGGCCTTGACCCTTTAAAAGTCTCGTTGAAAAGAAGTTTGAGAGAGTATTTCACTAGACTGTTCTCAACCTCTGAGATTCAATATTACAATCAAAAAATTTTGAAATTTGTCCTTTTACAAGACTTATAATCTTATACAAAAAAAAGAATGTGCCCCCCCTTGAACTAGTAAGTCCTCTCTTTAAAAAAAAAGAATTACAAGAATCTTTAATACTTCCAAAAAACTTCTTAATGGTAAAAAGCATATATTTTATGCATGGAGGGCATGACAGCTAGCATGGGACTGGCTGAGGCTGCACTGTAATCCACAACTATGTGTTCATTGCTGCAAAACTATATATAATCCGATTATATCAGTGTTTTGTGATCGTTTTTCACAAAAAAAAAAGTTCACTCAAGGCAGCTCGGTTGGACGCATAGCTTAGCAATACCTGTCGTTTGAATACCTGAACAAGCCCTTGAAAAGTCGGCTCGTTTTTGTCCAAAAATCTCCCAAAGTCTCCACTGTTTTCATCAGAAAATCATCGTGGTTTCAGCGGCAATGACATACTTCCCAGAGAACTTGTTCCTTTGTATTTGTAGACGGGATTCAAGTATTTCAACGCAAATCCTCTACAGTTCTGTGAATCTCAAGATGATGAATTTTCAGATCTTGATGCAATGGAAGCCGAGGATTCCAAGGTCAACCTTGATGAAATATCGGAGACTAAAAGGCTAGCGCTGGATGTTGAAGGCCTGAGCGATCAGATCTTTGGAGGGCACAATTTCAAAGAGCACGATCTGTGGAGGGTGCGATTCAGTGAAGGGCATGATCTGATGCAAATGGGTAGATCGAATTTTACTGGTGTGTCCTCTGCTCATATTGTTATTCTTAGATTCGATCTCAGCCCAAAACAAAATTCTTTAATGCGTTGAAGCATCTATCTTTAGCGTTGATGCATTGATGCATTGATGCGTCTATCCTCAGTGTCTTTCTGGAAGATCTTTGGATTTGAATCGATGTGGATCGATTACCTTTGCTAGATTCAAATGAAAAACAGATAGCTATAATTTTCAAATTCATTGAGATTGCTGATATATGTGAGATCACAGAGGGAGAAAGATGATACAGATCTCATATAAAACCAGATTGCCAGATTTACATAGATCTGAAACAATTTAAAAAAAAAATCTTCTTCTTGGATTATAGCTGGTCTACTTGTTAAACAAAGTAGATCTGATCAGAAAATAATCTCTAACGAGAACCAAAAAAGAGAATAGATCTGATACAAAAAGTTTTAACTACCGAAAATGATGATTTATCTTATCAAAATTTTCAAAACACAAGTTGTTGTAATCAAAATAACCTTTTCCTTATTAAATTAACAACAGTAATACCTCAGTACCATTGTCCTTGAATTTGAAGAGATCTTGGATGATGTTGCGGAGACTTCCTTGCTTCCTCAATCCATCACCATTTCACCATGGGTCTGATACCATGTTGACAAAGTGTCCTCAGACACGTAATTTTATTAATAAGGAAAAAGTGATTACAATCTCAAATTCATAATTTACTCAACTTCACTTGAAAAAGGAGCTTGTTTATATAACTTAACTCTAAACTAAAAACTATGAGAACAACCAATCACATAATCACATGAGTATGATAGGTGTCCTTTACATAGAAGCTAGGTGTCCTTATCCTAACAAACTAGAATAAATTAATTTCTAAAAACATTTATACTAGAAAATACTTAGACTATAGAAATTTAGGATTATGAGGCTAACAATGGAATGGGGATCTTATCAGTACATAGTCATGTCATTTGGACTGAAGAATGCACCCACAATATTCTCCAGAGTGGTCATCGCAACATTTAAGGAATTCATCCATCAGTTTCTCGAAGTATACATGGATGACTGAATAGTTTATAGTCTATTGAAAAACCATGTGGAAGTCTTATGATTAATGTTAGAAATATGTTGACAATGCCATATATCACTGAACATCAAGAAATGCATATTTGGAACACCGTTTGGGATATTATTGGGCCATATAGTATGCAAACAAGGCTTGTTATGGATCCGGCCAAGATCGTGGTCATTGTTAACTTACCAGCACTGAAAACAATCCGTCAGCTAAGAAAAACCTTAGGGCACACATGATACTACAGGAAATTCATCAAAGGGTATGTGCAGATCACAACACCACTGGAAAAACTGTTAAGGATACAAAGTATCAATGGAACGACGAGTGTCAACATGGTCTGGATACCCTAAAAGAAAAGATGGTTACAACACCAGTACTAGTATTTCCAGACTGGGAAAAGACATTCCATGTGCATGTAGATGCATCAACGATAACACTTGGAGCTATCTTAGCACAACCAGGAGCAGGAGACTTGGATCACCTGATAGCATTCGCCAACAGAAAGCTATCCGACTCCGAACAAAATTATAACATGATAGAACGAGAAGGCCTAGCCATGGTTTATCCACTGCAAAAGTTAACACATTACCTAATGGGAAAACACTTCAAGATGTTTACAGATCACTCAGCCCTAAAACACCTAGTCAACAAGCCAGTGTTGGGGGGGAGAATCTGTCAATGGTTACTGCTGTTTCAAGAATTTGATTTTGAAGTAATATTTGAACCAAAAAAACTGAATGCAGGACCTGACCAACTGTCCAAGGTCACAAATGGATAAGAACCTACGAATTTAGAAGACAACTTCCCAGATGCACAGTTATTTTCAGTCCAGAATGATGATGAATACTTCACAGATATCATTCAGTACTTAACTAAAGGTATTGTGCCGGAAGAATATACCACATTGTAGAAGAAGAATCTGGTAGTCCGCGCGGCTGACTATCAATTGATTGCAGGACATCTATACAAGATGGGCACAAACAACATCTTGTGAAGGTATGTGTTAGAGCACGAACGACCAAGGAGTTTAGTAGAATCCCATGAGGGAATCGTAGGAGGGAATTATGCAGGAAAATATACAACGCAGAAGGTATTACGCGTAGGACTATGGTGGCCAACGATTCAAAGGGTAGACAAACCCAACAGAAGGGATGAGATGCCACTAAAAAGTACTGTCAGAGATGCGATGTATGTCAAAGGGTAGACAAACCCAACAGAAGGGATGAGATGCCACTACAACCACACGTAACATTATAGGCATTTGAAAAATGCGCAATAGACTTTGTGGGACCAATTAACCCACCAACCAAAAATATAGGGGCAAGATACATTATCATCGCGATGGAATACCTAACAAGATGGGCAAAAGCTGCACCAGTAAAAGATTGCAGCGCATAGACAACTGCACACTTCTTGTTTGAGCAAGTAATCACTAGATTTGGGTTCCCAAGAGTTTTGATGAGAGACCAAGGCACACACTTCATAAACAACACCATCCGCGCAATGACTGAAGAGTTTGAAGTTCATCACCAAAATAACACACCATATCATCCACAAGAGAATGACACAGTAGAAGATTTCAACAAAATTCTGGAGAATGCACTGACAAAGATCTGTAATGTTAACAGAGATGATTGGGACCTCAAAGTACTAGAAATATTATGGGCATATAGGACCACATGCAAAAATTTGACAGTGCACACACCATTCAAACTAGTCTATGGCCAAGAAGCAGTAGAACCATTAGAAGTTTGAGTACCGAGCTTACGCGTAGCAACTATCACACACATGACAGAACGAGGCGTAGTACATGAGAGACTGGATTAGCTATTGTCAATGGAGGAAGTTCGAATCTTGACAAGATTCCATCAACAAGTGTAGAAAGCAAGAGACAAAGCTTGGCACGATCGAGACATCAAGAAGAAAACATTCCAGGAAGGAGATCTAGTATTGCTCTATGACAACAAATGATTTCAACACCCGGGGAAGCTTATAATGCATTGGTTAGGACCATACAAGGTAAAATCTGTCACATACGAAGGAGATGTATAGTTAAGATATTTAGCAGGCGTAGATCTCAGAGGAATGATCAATGGGAGTCGACTGAAGCTGTACAAGGATAGTCGACCACCCACCACGCAGTAAATTAAAAAAAAAAAAGACTAAAAAGTGCGCAACACGCCGGAGATAGAGGGGCCACATAATGTTCGAAACACAAATTCGACAAAGGAACGAACAACCGTTACATACAAAGGGAAACACGCGGGAAAAGGAAAGTCGATAAAATAAGTATGACAGGAAAACATTAAGCGGAATTAAAGCACGACAAGGATCGATGGGACATCACATTAAACACGCCAACGGGAGACGAAAAAACAAGCATAATGGAAATTATGAAACCACCATAGATACATTGAACCCACAATTATGGTGCATTAAATGCATAATGGAGGAAGAATCCTCGACAAGCCTCGTGACAAGCCGATACAATATGCGGGCACGAGAGAAACTGGTCTATTCACGAAAGGAAAATAAAGAGAGTAATAGAAGTGGGAACAAATAGAGCGAGACCACATAACTCCCATAAGTTATTCTAACTTAGGAAACGTTTGAAAGTCACCACTATGGAACCACCGAAGCCAATATAAGCAGGCCAAACAACCAGACCAACCAGGGTTCAAACTAGGTCACGAGGACGAAATCCCATCCCCATAGATGCTACCGACGAACTCTACACCGATTGTAGAAGAGATTCAACAACCACAAGCAGAGGCCATGAAAGAAGATATGCCAGCAGTGGCGCATGCGCCTCAGAACGAGGAACCAGAGACCCCACAAGAAGTGCAAACAGAAAGCACCAAAGCAACCCTAGAAGTTAAAGAAACGACACAAAATATGGAAGCACTAGTGCAACCAGACGATTCACAAACGAGCATCTCAGGTCAACCAACATAGGAGACTGCTGCAAATGCCTCGACTTGGCTAGAATGGCTGATGGGGGAACAACCAGAAGTTGCTGCAACTTCGAACCAACCACCACAACAGGAAAACAGAGTGTATAAACCGAGTTCACCCCGCAAGAAACCTGCAACAGAAATTGTTTTACCACGCATACCAGCTGGAGTACAAGTAGAACCAAAGCTATTGGGTCATGTCGGGAAGCTCAAATATTCAGACTATGAAGTATCATACCAAACCAAGTTCCTAGAACTTGCGCAACGGGTCTTTATGTAGACCATAGGCGTAACCTGACTTGGAGAAACGATCAACCAGCCACACCAGTGGGTAGATGGGCTGGACAAAACATGAATCTTAGGCTTGCTGAAGCTACCACATTTCAACAGAGGCCAGTACATGACAACATGCGTTAAGAAGATGTTAGCAATCACACATGGAGGGGATATATGGCTAGAGAAATCCGTCCCCATAACTGTTGAAATTATTGTGCAAATAACAGGATTACCAATCCAGGGTATGGATCCCATGTTGATTCTGGATGAAAAATCCAAGGAGAAAGCGTTGGTAGAAGAAATGAAGAATAAATATGGCACCACCAGGGGAACGAGGGGCATCATGGTCAAATGAATCAACAACGCAACTACTCAATTGGGCGCAAAGATCTTAGCTTGCAAATTGCTCAAAACATACTGCAAAGATGAAGTACCAGCATGAGTCATTGCAGTTGCAGTTCAATGCGCAGAAGGCACCTCTATGAGTGGGGCGCCATATTTACTGAACTTATTTCAGGAGGACTGCAAGGATGTGCAGGACCTAGGCACAGAGTTCCATTACTCATGGCTGATCACCCTAATAGCCTTCATGGGATGGAGAGAACCAGGGTATGTAATCTTTTGTACCAGACTACAACGAGTGGGAGCGAGATACCTATTATTGAGATTCGGACTGCAAGCCAGGCATAAGAGGGAGAACAAAGTCATATTTGAAGTATACCTATGGGACATACAAGAACATATCAGCCGATCATGGAGAATAACACCAAAGGATGTTGCGCGATATGCGGACATCGCCAATTTCCGAGACACAAGACAGACAATGTGGATACAACCAAGGAAGGATTCAGATAAACAATGGCTACAGATGCGCTGGATGATTTTGACATGGTCATCAACGAATGGCCTGATGAATGGAGGATCCCAACCATTACCCAGGAAGTACCGAAAACAACAATAGAAGGAGAGGCAGAACAAATGGAAACACAGCCTCCGGAAATCCAAGTTCCCAAAAGACCAAGAATAGGCCAAGGCAAGCCGATTTAGGAAGAAGAGGGGTCAAACAAGACATGACCCCAGAAGGGCCAGAAAGAGACTACACAGCCGACCAACGGACAACCGAAACAAGCTAAGGGAGCGCAGGAGACCGCCTCAAATCCCGACACACAGGAATCAGGGGGAAATAAGAGACCAACCACGCAGAAAGGATGCACGCGGGAGAAATCAAAGGTGCAATGAGCATTTCCAGAATATACGATCACGAAGGAAAATGGGGAAATAATCACCCGAATGGTCCAGGATTTCCTAGCAGAAGATTTCGATCATGCAACACATCACATGGATAAACCGCAAAAAGAGATGGAAAAAATGGGACAGTTCCTCAAGAAATTCGGGGAAGCACAGATAGAAAACAGAAGCAGAGGCATAGAGCCATCGATAACACAACTCAAAGAAAGAGTGGAGGTAGAAGAATAAGACCCAATCCACTCCATGCCACACGCAAATGCAACAATTTACATCAAATCTAGCATGCTGCGCATGGATGAAATCGCGGGGTAGACACCCTTGAAGGATTTGGACCACATCCAATTGGTCCTGACATGGATGCCAGCAAGGGCACTACACAAATTGTAGGTTAGCGTCGACCACGAGGTACAGTCTCGTGCACATAAAAACTTAGTCGAGCTATAGAAAGCAATAAAGAAGCGGGAGGCGTTGGAAAAAGTTTGCGAGCAGGTCAAGCTCGAAACTCAGAAGGAAAAAGAATGCAAGAATGAGCTGGAACGAAGAGTGGGAGGAATTTTTGAAAAACTCCCAAGCACCGCGCAAGGAAATGAAATCCCAGTAGCAGAAAATATCGACTAGATTGCATAGGCAATTGATCAATATCAGAAGGAGATTGAGAATCTCTAGGAACAACTTGTTAGCACTGAAAGCCACACTTTGACTACTAAAGTGTAAGCTCAACACCCATCAGAATGTAAAATATAACTTTGGTTTTGAATAGGTGGATCAACAAGATGGATAAAGAAAGAGAGAGGGCAACAAACTGCAGATCAGTAGGCTACACCAATGGGCAATGGAGTCACAAACATCCCACTCATCGAAGGCACAAAAACTGCTTAACAAAAAACAAGATTATATGCTGATAGGTGGAAGAAATGAAGAAGGAAAACATAAGATAGCATGTTCAGTAAATAAAGATCCTCTCAATTTAATGAATCAACAAATACTTGAATATAAACAATGACTGATGGGCAAAATACAACAGATCCTTTGTTGCTTAGGGATCCATACATCATTGACAACCTTTGATCCTCAAATATGCAATATATTCAAATAAGAAGAAATATAGACAAAAGGTTTACAATCTGAAATCATAGCTCTCATGAGTCTCCAATAGCAGTAATGCCTACAATCATAAAATGCCCACAGGCTTACAAATGAACACACACATGACACTGCCTATTCCTACTCTCTCTAGCCTCTCTTGGCTCATCCTTTTTTTTCTTCAAGAGATATCTCCTTCTTTAAATAGACAATAGAATCCAAATGAACTAAGGAGGTTGAATCCCATATCCTCCATTGGATTCTAAGGCTTCAAGATAGGTGGCAACAATCAAAGAGACAAAAATCCAACAAACTGCTATTTTTCAGGAATTTGTTGGAAGTCATTAATAAAATGTCTCCATCTCATTGCATGAGGCATTTTATAGAGATAAATATTAGGTGAAGGTGTCCCTTGACATCTAACTGATCCTTGAGAAGCCATTCGAATCCTCCTTGACAGGTGGCAACCTCCCAACAAGGCAAATATCAAAATCCGTGACCGCTACAGGAAATTAGGTAGCGCCACTATGCAGAGTGGGTAGCACCACTTCTATATCCAATATCTCTCAAACCATAACACATTTTGAAAAACCGAGAGAGGTGTTTTTTATTTGGAATGTTATGAACAAAAACCTCCTCCATTTTTCAAAAATACCTTCTCAATTGCTCACAATCAAAGTTTTAAGTTAATGACTCAAAACTAGTAAAATAACTCTGCACAATTCGTTTTCTGCCAGAATATTATGCAGCGCCTGTAGGTAGCACCCGACTATGTTGCACCTGTATGCAGCTTTTGTCCTCTATGAAATATTACACAATGCCTTTATGTAGCTCTACTTACGCTGCATCTGCATACAAGTTTGGGTAGCATTGCCAAAACGCATCACTTTTCAATTTTGAATATGTACAAAGCAGTGCGTGTTCTTTCATGATGACAAAACCATTTTACTTAGGTGCCTTGACCGTACCATAGGTAGTGCCTTTTACCACTGGGTGAAGCTAGCACTTAGCAAAAACTCAAAATCCATACAGGCACCTTAACCAATCTTGTGCTAACACACCCACACCAACCACTCCACCAACAGTGAAGGAGCAAAGGAAGAAGGAAGCAACAAAGCAGCTGCACGAGATAGAACAACAGGTTAGTACAATAGCTGAATTGTTCGACAAAGCAACGCAACTTTGGAAAAGGTTGGAGGAGGATCCACAAGTCCAACGTTGGGACAAGGAAGAGGAAAGGATCAATGTAGCGATCCAAGAACTCAAACAGAGGCATAACAACATACCAATCCTAGAACGAGTCAAAGGGACGTAGGAGATGAAGAATATGAAGGTAGAACTTATCACTGCGCAAACACAGAAACAAGAGCATCAAGATCAAATAGAGCCACTACAGGAACGAGTAGCAGAAATACTCACACAGGAAGAAGGAGCTAAAACATAGATAGCACAAACCCATTTCAAATGTGCAGGACTGCTGAGTGATGAAGTGGCAGTTCAAGTAGTAGACATCATCAAGGAGAAGACCGCGTAGGCACTGGAAAAAGTAACAGAGCTTAAGGAAAAGTTCTAGACGATCACCAAGGAGATCAAAGAAGCTCAAAAGGATGAGGTGACTCGGGACGAGTCACATGTCAGTGTTGGGGGCCTGTTGGCACCAAGCTGAGGTGGAAAGAAGGATGATCGTGGGAAAGAAAGCGTGCATAAATGAAAGTAACAACTGGAGGAAGAACAACACATGCACATTCAAGAAAGCATGCACAAGGAAACCGACAACTGGAGGAATAACAACACGCACACATGGGAGGAATACCTAATGTTGGTAGGGTTAGGGTTTTGGTAATACATTGTAAATGGTTGAAGAGCCCGATATATATAAATAGAGATATACATGTATCATATAGAGTTTGGTTATCTTTTTGTATTAGTTCGGCTTTTGTAATATCCTATCATAGTTATGTATGAGTTGATGCATTATGCAATACTGCTATGAACCATTTTTGTAAGTTGTTGAGCTAAGAACATAGGAGGGAAGGAATATCTAAGGATTAGATCGCAGGTTGTGCAGCCTGGTGCGATCTAGTTCTCCTCACACAAATCTTACCCATCTGAGGGAATTGTAAGTGTGTGGCACTAGAGATGCAGAACTACCATAATAGAAGAGCCAAGAGCCAAATCTTTGTGGACATAGCCCAGGAGGGGGTGAACCACGGTAATACCTGTATAATATGTTGAATGAATGTATATCTTTGTTTGCTTTCAACAATAATTGTTATGCTTAGTGAATGAGTTAAGACATTGTTATGGAATACGATTGTGCTGTTCGGGAAATAAACCATTAAAGATAAATGCGAAATCATGAGTAATAGTAGATTGCAATCACAATCTGTAGTATATGGCTCTGAATAATAAACTCCTATATCATACTCAATCCTAGGTTGTAAACACCAGAGTCTTACAACCACCCATTTAAAGCTATCTTGGGTGAGACTGCGCAGTGCACTCTATGTACTGTGTTGCCTTTTGGTTTACCAGGAGGGATGATAGTTTTAGAGGCTTTGTTGGAAACCTGAAAGGCATGAACCCTGGGTCAATAACTCGGACGGTAGAGGAGAGTAGTAAACCAACATGCACCAGCCATCCAAATCTTGTCATGATCACATAAATCCTGGACAAAAGACCTGCATGTACTCTATGATCTCGCTTGAATGGATGATGCCGTTTGAACCATTGCATGAATGAGATCACTTTGTACCTGCAAGGACCTGTATCAAATCAATCCTATTTCCAATATTATTATATGACACTATCATCTATTATTCTAATCCATCAGATTATGTGTGCAGATATTCATTTAAGGAAATCGTTATGTAGTAACAGTTACAGATTTTAAAATTCTTGATTTCCAACAATGTCGAGTTACATAATTGTATCATTGACATGGCGCCGAAGAAATGTGGGAAAATTGTTAGGTTGGAACCTGAGGACACTAAGCTACTTGAAGCATATCCACAAATGGCACAAAGGTTCAAGGACACTTGCTGGTTCGATTTCTTTACCACTTTCCAAGTGTATGATGAACATGTGTCCATGGTATTTGCACAGAACTTATATGGATTCGAGGTGGTGATTGGTAAATTATTGATGTTGGCAACAGAACATTCCATTTCCAAAGCTTGCAAATTTTCGATTGGGGGAGAACGATGGTGGAAAATGGAGCACGTAGTCATGGAATTCGTGAACCAATTCATTCTACCAGATAAGCATAATCCATATTGGAAGAAAGGAGTTCCCCACAGCTGGATCATACAGGAGTGGCATATTGTTCTGATCATAATTCACAGGTACATTGAATTCGAGGGTAGATTCTTGTTGGTCTACATCTACCATATCAGGTTATTAATGAATATTAATGGAGATTACCCTCTAAATATACCATATTTTCTACTCAAAATCCTATCGAAGATGTCCAAAAGGGTACAGTCTCACCCTACCACAACTAAAGGTAGCCTGTTTCATCAAGTTTTAATTAAGACACATGTTGTTTCTTCTTTGAGCGAAGTACAAAAACCTTGGAATTGGTTGATCCAATCCCTAAATCTTGATACACAACCAATCAAACAGAAAAGGGGTAAAGGGAAAAAGGCAGCTACACAAAAACAAAATGTCACAATTGATGAATTTCCAGTCAAAGAGGAAATATCTGCAAACAGGGTGACAAGGACCAGCAAGAGAAAGAAAAAGACTCAACAAATTCCTACTGATACTCCTGTAGAGGAAAATCATGATAAAGCCACCACCAGTAGAGGTAAGCGATCAAAACTTGATGCAGAGATTGAAATGTTTCTTGATGCACAAATGGAAGTATTTTCTGATATTGATATTAAAATGGAAGAAGATTGGGATGAAGATTTCAATGTAGGCTCAATTAAACCTATAGTCAAACATAAACAAAAATTAAACAGTAAGAGAGGTGCCAAAATCAAGAAACATGGGAAGAAATCTGCACCTATATCTAAATACCCTAGGAGGAATTCCACTAGGGTTGCCAACAAATACAGGTTAAAGTCAAAAGCTATGTTTGACCCATATATCAAAATGGAAAATTTCATAATCATAGAGGACCATTCTGAAGACTCTAAAGCAGGTGTCAAAGAAAAGGCAGGAAGACTTGTATTACACAGGAAAACAAAAGAAAGTAAAAACTTGGGGAAAAAAACAGAAAGAGGTAAACAAATTGCTCAATTCCATACAAGACATGTAACAAGAGCTACCATTAGATTATCAAGAGATGAAACACTTTCTAAAGGAACCAGTAGAATTCCCGAAAACAAAGGTGATTATCCTGTAGATTCAGACCATATATCATACATTCCAGAGGCCATGGATTCAACTAGTTTAGATGATGATCACAGTTCAGGTTTAGCTTCTAGGTACCAAATTAAACTGAGAGAACCTAAGGCTGCAATAGACCTAAAGAAGCCTACACCTGTAGAAGAGTTTTCTGAATTCAAAGTCAAGGTTAGATGTGATAAAGAGAAGATCAGATAACTCCAGAATATGGTGAAGCAGTTAAAGAAGGAAAAGGCTCAAGTAGATCAACAGAGTGCTAGACAACAGGAAAATATACATGGGTTCAAGAAGAAGAAAAGGGAGCAAAGAGCATTTCTCAAAGAGCTTAGAGAATCCAACTTCAAACTGTATTGGCACAACATTGTACTCACCACCATGCTGAAATAGAGGACTGCTAAAGCCATCGTTGTTATCATACCATGATAACCTTATGAAGGTATTTTGCATAGTTTTGGAAGTTTTGATATTTACCAGGGAACAAAGGATAATCTACTCGTTTTTGATTTGTGAAGTTGAATACTTCGAACACATAACTAAATCAAAACCAAATCCTAATATGTAGGATCTTATGTATTGTTAAAAGAATAATTTGGGATTAAGTTATTGAGCTGATGTCTGTTTTGGTAATGTAAATGCTCATTTTGAGCTAACCTTGTTAATGTTTATGCCATTATTATAGTTCTTTGCATTTCAATAGATAAGAGCATCATAAGAACAAGATCACTAAGAAATACACATTCACAAGAGACACAACATTTATCCTGGGAAACCCTCTAGGGGAAGAAAACCCAACAAAAACTTCCTTATCATAAATTGCCAATGCAATGTTCAAGAGATAACTCAAACCAATATAGATAGTCCTCTCCAAGAGATGCACCACTGTTCTCCCTCTCTCTAACTGGTAATTGCAACTTGCCTCATAAGAGAATGAGCAAGTGAGTTGTGTGTTAAAGTGAGGCGCTAGCCTCCCTATATATACAAGACTGGCATGTGTGAAAGGGTTTCACTGGCAGGGCCGACCTCTCACTCTGGGTGGGTAAACCCACCTTTAATTTAATTCTGGGTCTCA
>ML819968.1:0-19108 GCA_009831015.1 Picea engelmannii | reverse complement strand
TTCAAACATGAAAGAATCAGGGTCTTCAGTAGTCAAACCAAAGAAATTTGGAAGAACAGAGGGAGGAATATTTTTCATTTTTATGTCATCTCCTAAAAGGGTTGGTGTGTCAACTATAGGAAATGCAAATGTAGTATGTTCTTATTCCTCTTCTTCATAGTTTCCTCTTGCCTCTTCTCGATGTGATTCTCTATCTTCTCGTTCTTTCCTTCCTCTTTCTTCATTTCTTTTCCTTTCTAGTTCCCTTTCCATTCTCTCCCTTTCTTGTCTATCAACTTCTGACATTTCAAAGAAGTTCTCTGTTGCACAGTCAGATATTTCTGTTGGAAAAAGAGGTTGTTCTATTTGTTCAAAAATAGGTTGTTTTTATTTTTGCTTTCCTACAAAAGATATTTCTGTTTGTGTTTGTTTCTTCTTTACTTCATAATCCAATAGAACTTGTCTTTCTATGAGAGTTAACCTTTGTCCTGAATGTTGTTTCTCTTCGAATTCTTCCAAAGTAATCTTTCCAGCAGTTGGTGTGGTAGATTCAATTGTAGATGTTCCTGCTCCTACAGATGGTGGATTAGTTTTGGGAGGGTTTTGTTTTAAAAATCTTCCTTTATCATCCCTAAGTTTAGACATAAAGAAACATAATTTTCCACTTCTATGCTATGTTTTTTTTTTCTTTTATGAGTATATATGTTTTTTTTTATATCTCTAAATATGCCTCCCCGGCAACGGCGCCAAAATGTTAGGCTCCAATCTACCCAAGTAAATTAGAGTGCAAATGATTGCCAATCCGGTGTTTGTAAGACTTAGAGGCACGCCCAAAGTATATGGATTTAGAGATAGTTTTTATCTTAAATGGAGATAAACCAAAAACCTATTCTAAGGCTGAATATGAAAGAGATGCTAAGCTTCTATTCAGAAGTCATCTTGATAGATCTCATAACAGTAATCAACACTTGTTTTTCTTAAAGAGTAAAAACAGTAAGCATTCAAGAGATGTTCGAACTAGTTTTAAGACTTGTCAAATGTTAGAAGAACAAAAATCTTATTCAAGAGATGCATTCATTGTCTTATTTCATTCATTTATTAACAACTATCATCAAATAAAATCAAAGTACTGAAAGCATAAATAACTCAAAAAGCATTCAAAACTATCTTAATGCTTGAAGTCAAACTACACATTGAATTCTCATTCAAGAAATCATTCACAATATGAGTAAGGATTGAAAACATTAAGCATGTAACTGAGCTATGGAATTCATCTACTTACATCAAGATAAAACTCATCTATAGAAAGATCTGATCTAAAACATGTACTTGAAAAAGAACACAAGGAAATAGTGTACTAGTTTGGCAATGGGGGCCCTCCAATGCTTCACTGGTACACTTGAGTTGACTCAGCTAAGAAATAAATCCAGTAGCATTCAAATCATCATAAGCATTCACAGGAAAAAAACACAGAGCTGATCTTCAAGAGTGCAAATTCTCAAGTTTCTTCATTCATATCAAGATTGTCTTACTAGTTTAAGCTTAAGAGTATTTATACAAGAGTCTTAAAACCAAAAATGCTAAAAAGTCTCCTAAATATCATGATCAGGTCCACAATATCCTAGGAGGGTCGAATGCCTCCTTTAGATCCACAATATATGGTCAAAATCCCACGAAATCCAAAACTGTCCAAGATTTAAGGCTGAAACAGGGCATTTTCTGCTGAAGTGGCCCTGTTTGACCAGTGTTGACCGAACATCTGGAAGACTCAGATTTCGAATCTGATAGCTCATTATCCATCCTTGTACATTAGGGAACATGACCCAAGTTTTATATTTCTCCCAGGTGTCCTGCAAGTATACAAACCACGGAGCTTTTATGGGATTTGGTCAAATCCTGTAATTTCTGATAAATTTTCAATTTTAATGCTAAAATTTGGAAAACTCAATTCTTAAGCTAAAGAATGACAAATATACCTTGCATAGGATGTTTCATGGAAAATGTGGAATGGAATGAAGGCAAAATGGATGGATAAAGAGGCAAAAGTATGGTTTATAGAGCAAAATGGAAGCACAAAAATGGACTCAACAGCGCGCTAGTCACAATTTAGTTGCAGATTCTTAGTTATATTGCCAAGTTTCTTTAAACACAAAGGTTTCACATTAAGAGGTCCAAAAAAATCCAATTTGATTGATGAAGAGACATGAAAACATAATTAACAAACCCTCCACAATGGACTCAGTTCAGAAAAAAAAGAAAAAAAATAAAAAAAGTGGTACCCAAAAGAGACAAAATTTCATAGAAGATTTTAGGGTGTGTTGAGCGCTCAACAAATGGTGATTCTCTAGGTGAAAGAAGAATCCATGTTCCTTCCTTCGGGCTTAGATCATGCAGAAGTTGGTTGAGAAACTAAATAGCTTTGCTTTTGTCAGAGTATTTCATATACATGAGTGTACAATTTCCCCGGTTCGTGAATCTGGGTCTGCCTATGGAGTTTAACCCTTATTCTGCCTCCGTTCCTCTTGCCCATGACCCATGCCCCTTTTGACAAGATCCGAGTAAGGAATTCACTGGCTCGAGGCCATTTTAGTTATCATTATTCACTCGCTACAATGTTGCTCCGCTACTAGAGAGCGTCCATAGCCCCGACAGAGTCACCCCGACGTAACAAAGCTTGCTCTACTACCAACGAGCATCCATAGCCTCAACAGGTTTATTTGCATACCCTCTCCTACTTTTCATTCATGTAATATAATTGATTTCTTTCTGGCAGAGATGCTCTGAGCAAGTGGGATAAGAGGACGTCTGTTATCTGCAAGATGACATGGTTAATGTGAAATTTCTCCTAGATTTATCTAGAGGTACATGTGGTCCTTTCCAACTTGCCATCTTTTCCCTTTGGGATTTACCAGACCACCATGCAGACAATTCATCACGTACTAATTAGGTCGTTTGTTTACAAAGACAAGATATAGATCTTCGTGAACAAAAATGCAATTGCCCAGGGTTTTCTTATGTTGCACGTAAGCATGAGTTAGGATTAGAGTTTGCTACACCATATTTATTTGGGTCAACCAATATTTTGCGGAACACAAATTTATTACAAGAAAACACCAAACAAAAAGAAAATACAAGAATAAAAGGACTCTACAACCAGTCTACCCTACACCTACACATTTATCCTAATCAAAATATAACATAAAAATACACACATATACAATTTTTTTTTTTTTTTAATAGAAATATTGTTTGAAGGCTTGGCCATTCACCGGGAGGGCATCAGGTTCCCCCCTCAGATTTTATAACCGATACGTGCCTATCCAAATTTTCTTGGATACCTGAAAAGGTACGAGCCATAGATTCTAAAACTTTGAATGTTTTCCTTTAGGTTCGTTTTCTCTATCCCATTTTAGGACTAAGTCTCCTACTTCAAAATTCTTCTCTTTGGCCTATGCTTGCCAAACCATATTTTAACTGTCTGTTGATGAGCGATGAACTTCAATTTTTCTTTCTCCCTTTCCTGTCCTAGTATGAGGAGGGTATCGATTCTTTGTTGAATAACTGATAAGGGTTGTCCTCTTAAACCATGAGCAAGCTGAAGTGATGGAAGAGATAACCCATTTGGGATAATTGCTTCTTGTCCGTATACCAAAAAGTATGGAGAGTTCCCTATATCTTCCTTGGGTGTTACTCTGTCTTCCCATAAGGAATTATGAAGTGAGATATTCCAATTCCTTTGATTGTCTGCAATTGGTTTCTTCAAGATCCTCACTAGGTTCTTATTGGTTGATTCTGCCACCCCATTTCCTTGTGGATAGTAGTTTGCAGAGTATGTGATTATGATTCCTTTGTCTAGAGAAAAATATGTTAATAGAGTGGAAGAAAAATAAGTCGCATTATCAAACACAATAACAGAGGGCATCCCAAACCTCATGATCAACTTTTGTTCTATGAATTGGATTACAATATTTTCATTCACGTGAGCTAGAGGGATGGCCTCTGCCAATTTCGTAAAATAGTCCATAGCAGTTAGTATGTATTTATGTTGTTTTGAAGAGATCGGGGTAATCTGCCCTATGATGTCTAACCCCCATTTTCTCGAATGGTCTGGATATGGTCACTGGTTGGAGTTGGACAACTGCTCTCTTTTATCTCCCTGTGCTCATTTGACAAGTTTTACAGTTTCTAGCGTATGTATGAACGTCCCTAAAGAGAGTAGGCTAGTAATAGTCGCCTCTTAATTTTTTGTGGGTTGTGGTATTCCCTGCAAAGTGTCCACCTGTAGGACCATCATGGAGCTCCCTCAGAACATTTTCAACATCTTCATGTTCGAGACTTTTCAAGAGTACTCCATCATAATTTACGTGGAAAAGTACTGAATTTATGAGGTGATATTGCACAAATTTTATTCTGAGATCTCTCATTTCCTTAGGGTTTAGGTTTTCTAGGCAAGTCCGATGATGCAGGAGGTAAATTAGTTTTCCATACCAAGACTCTTTCCTTGGGGAAATGTATAAATCTTCACTATACCATAATGCTAATTCATTTTCCCACCCGGGGTCTTCATTTATTCGGTCTTGGGCTTCTGTGACCAGTTTACAAAATCATTGTCCCTTCAGTAATTTGGTAGGTTTTATATCTAGATCACATTCTTGGAAAAATACCATCCAATTTCCTCTTCTCTCCTCCATATCTCGTTGAGTGAATAGGGATCGAACTGTAGGATGAGGCACACTGACTTGGTGTGATTTTCTAGGATGTAAGATCTGAAATGTTTTACTGCTTTGTACACCACATAAGCTTGTTTGTCTATAGCGCGGTAGTTCAATTCAGATCCTTGGAGATTAGTTCTCATGAATGATACCAGTTCCTCATTGTTATTATCATCCTTCTGGGTAAAAAATGAAGCTAAGGATTGGTCGAAGGAAAAAGTATAGAGGAAAAAAATCTTTACTAAAGTCTGGTCTTCGCAACACCGGAGCTTGAGATATTGTAGTCTTGATATTGTTGAAAGCATATTTTCACTCGTCATCCCTTTAAAATCAACATCCTTGCGAATCACTTTTTGTAAGGGTTTGATAGTTTCAGTGAAATCAGGTGTGAACTTCCTCACAAAATTGATTTTCCCAAAGAAAGATTGCATAGCCTTTTTGTTGTGGGGTAAGGGAAGTTGAGTTATTGCCTTTATTTCTTTTGGATCTATGCGAATTCCTGCTTGAAATATAATATGACTTTAGTAATTTACCTTCCTTGACACCAAATATAGTTTTCTTAGGGTTTAAATATATTTGATATTTCCTACACCTTTCGAAAATCTGGGTTAGATGTTGGATGTGGTATTTTCTGTTCTTTGAATACACAATCACGTCGTCCAAGTATGCCACTACACAATCAATCCCCGAAAAGCTACGTCCATGGCCCTTTGGAAGGTTTCTCTTGCATTAATCAACCCAAAGGGCATGCGTTTATAAGAAAAATTTCCCCACATGGTTTAGAAGGTAATTTTCAATCGTTCTTTTGAAACTAGAACATGGTTGTAACCTCAAAAGCCATCTAGAAGGGAGAAAATTTCAGAACCAGAAACAGTCTGCAAGAGATGTTCCATGGGTGGGATTGGGTAGTTATCCTTTTTTGATGCTTTGTTAAGGTTTATGAAATCTACACGAAGGATAATATCCCCAGAATTTTTCCTGACATGAACCAAATTTTCTACCTAGGCAGATTGTCTAACCTGAAATATAATCTTATCATATAGTAATTTCTTTAACTCTTGATACATGAGGGGTTCCAAAGATGGATGATACTTTCTGAGCTTTTGTTGGAAGAGTTTTACTCCAGATTTTAACAGGGTTATGTTTTGAATAATGCGAGTTTCATAAGTTTTCAATTCTCGGTAGGACCACGTAAAAATATCTTGATATTCTCTAAAAAGTTTGAGATAATATTTCCTTTCTTCTTTAAACACTGTTTTTCCTAGATTTATATTCTTAGGGTTTTCCGGGGTTCCTAGATTTATAGTTTCGTATATGGGACACAAACACCCTGTCTTTGTGTTTGTTAACCTTTTAAATATTTCGCTTGGGTCGAAAAGGTTTTCCAAATTGGCTACCCCTTTCAGTATCATGTGAAACCTTGGTTTGTTACTAGAGTGATCTGTTTCACCTCTTTGTTCATGGTGTTAGCGTTGTCATTTTTATTTTAATTAGAGTCGGTCTTAGTCGAGTCATGGTCAGTGTGTCAAAGCACGTGAAGTTAGGTACTGAACAACAAAGGGGTTGAAGTCAGCAAGTGGTTGGTTGGCCCTTGGAGTTGGGAAGGGATGTCAGAGTCAAAACATGTGTAAATGTTACAAGTCTATTCCCAAAGGGCCGGGTCCTATCAGTAAGAAAGTTTTATGTTCTAAAGGTTGAGGCAAGTTTTTAAATAGAAGTCACATCGCCAAGTGAAATGACCATCATCAAATCATTATGAGGGATGGAAGAATGAAAAATCACGACCCTCGTATCACATATGCCCTACAACCCTTATCAATGGTACTTTACACACCACGAAGTGTACTCATTGCGTTGATGAGCTACAAAATTCTTCGGTTCACTTCGAAATATCTAGTCACCATGAATTCAGTGTTCCCTGGCACGATTCCACCTCCTACCCACTCTGTTATAAATTTTGGATGTTCTGCATGCATTCTATTCACTAGTCGATCTTGTGCACTGTGTATAGTTCTTCTCGCAATCCCAGGTTGATCAAGATGACTACCTTGGGATCGTTCCAAATCCACCGTGCGCAGGAAAAATACGCGGTGTGCCATGGAAACCTCCCAAAACATAAGGAAGGGCACACAAAGTGGCATAAACGCTGGGCCCGAGCCCCAAAACTTGGCATTGATCAATGGATATCTGGAGGTCAAAGTGTCCTTCGAACAATTCGGGTGCATGGCTTTTTGCAAGAAAATTCAAGGATTCAATATGAGACTAGTTGTTTAGTTTGAACTCAATTTCAATGGATTCCGTGTAGTGATATCGAGTGTCACTTTCCAGGTAACTGAGGAAACTATGTCAACCACAATAGAGATCCCTCTGCATGGAAAAAGGTGTTTTAAAGAAATTCCCTTGGATGCGTGGTTCTATGAATACTTCATCAAGAGATATTGTTTAGGTGGGAAAGTCGAGACAAACAACCGAGTAGATATTTGCAGGAACCTTTTCAAAAACTACTCAGAGTAATTAGGAAATATTTCACCTGTGAAGGGAGGTTCGACATGATACATTAACATCACATTAGATTGTTGATTCACTTCATAGGAAGGAGGCCATTAAATATACCATTTTTCTTACACTAGAACCTCTGAGAGATGGCAGACAATGACCAGGCTGAGGTGGATAAATTGAAAAGGAAACTATCTCATGTCTCACTGATTAAATTGCTAGTAGTGGAGGAATTAAGATGGTTGGGAAGCAACTGGGATTCGTTCTTTCTCATAGCAGGCATCCCCGGGGATCCAAAATGATATTTCCCTCTACACACATAAAGGGTAATATCACAATGCACAGAGGTTGGATTGGGAGAGGATGCTCAAGAAGGAAAGACGTTGGAAGCCCTTTCCCCCCAACATAAAATACCCCAGAGAAGGGGCAGGCCAAATAAGAACAAGGAAGCTGAGGAAAACTGAGTCCTGAGTGAACCACGTGCAAGGTCAGCTGTAGAATTACTTATGTGCGCTATTCAGCTAAAACCTATCGAAGGAAAAGGTTGAGATATATGGAGAATAATGAGGAGGATAGATGCCAGAGGCACAGATGTTCAAGAGTCGTCTCAGCAGCTGAAGCAAGTGCAACTTGCTATCGCCGAGCTTTACCAGGAAAACATGGAACTAAGATGACAATTAGAAGTGAAGACCATGGAAGTGTCTGCATCACAAGGCTATGAAGGAAACATGATGTGGCTAAAGAGACATCTCATAGATGTGCAAGACACAATCATAGCTGCGCGAAACATAGAGGATGTCAGAAGAAAGGAATGTGAAGCATTGCAGAGAATGTGAGGTGGTCGGGGAGAAAATCCGCGTGGTTATTGCTAGCGTGCAAAAGAAACATGATTAATGAAGTTCAATCTTGTATTCTCAAACGTGGCATGGATCTTAATAGTTTTGAAGAAAGCATCGCCCTTAGACGGTTTTTTTATTTTGGTAACGACTACAAAAGTCTGCAGTCACTCGCCATGTACGCACTCCAACAAATGAGCGTGTGATAGAAATCAAGGCCGTTACAGTAGATGGAGGGAGTTTGACAGAGCACTTGATCATTCGGATACCCCGTCGAAGGAAGGCATCAACACATCACTCTCCTCATGACTAGACCTTGTTGATAACCAAATCCCCATGGCAAATACAAGAAGTTATGATGAAACCAAATACAATTAGTTTCTATTTATGGAAATGCATCATGCGAAAGGTCATTTGACAGAGGGAAGTCAATTTCCTAAGATCTAGGGAAAGTAGCTAGAGAACAGGGAAGCCCAAGTGATGCCCTTGCCTATAGTTTAGTCACTGAGTCATTTGTTTCTATCATTTTCTTAAATCAACTCCATATCCCAAAGTCTTACTCTCTTTTGGCAATAGAACTAGAATTTATTATTCAAAGGTGTTAAATCTAGCTGATAATTTAAATCCATATCCTGTACCGAGACAACGTCTCCTGAGACAGCCCTCTCTAGGTCCGAAACGCTAGTTTAGGGTCTCAAAGTTGGTTTGTACGTTGCCTCTATCATTCATTTCTCAGTCGAACAAAGTTTACATAGAGCTAACATTTTGGCGTCGTTGTCGGGGACGGAATTGAATAAATTTTCCCTAGGAGAACGACTAAAGTTATAGTTTTGACCCCTGAGGGTAACAGAGGGAAAACATCTATATTGGATGAGACATTTTACTCTGGAGACTCTAGTCAAAAAGACCAGTAACGCAAAGTAGCACGATTTAGGAACCATGGCTCCAAATACGATCTATACTAGAGGAAATCCTAATCCAAACCCTGTAGAGCTTGTGTACGATCCTGAGAAACTTCTGCGCAAGACTAGGGAGAAAGTGTTAGACCTGTTCTATTACCTGGACATAAGCTTGTTCTTACCCAAAGACGGTGCACAAAGCATTGATGACCTTGATTTTGACACCCTGAGCAAACCCTGTTCAGGTCTAAGTCACAAACCAGTTTGGACGACATAGTCTTCGACCAAAAGAGGTTTCAAGCTATGATACCTAAAAACATCCCCCAAATCCCTAAGCCTCCTAGACCCATGGTCTCCAGATTCACCCCACTCGTTCTGCCAGCGCAACTGCATGATTTTCCCCAGAATTACAACCAAAGGATCAAGCTCTACGATGCTGAAGGGAATGTTTCATCCCAAAAGCATATGGATTGGTTCAATGATTTTGTCGACCTAGAGGAGGTGTACTATGCAGACACGAAAATGAGATTGTTCATGCAGAGTGTCTCGAGGGAGGTGAGGAAGTGGTTCAAAGCCCTCCCAGGAGCAAGCATTCAAGACTTTGTCGCATTCGAAATGTCTTTCATTACTATATGGGGAGATAAGAAGAACCCTTTGCAGCTCCTGAGATAGTACAATAACATGAAGAGGGTATTGGAGGAAACGGTGCAAGAAATCTCAATCCATTTTATGAGGGTGTATAACTCAATTCCCACAGAAGTCCAACCACCTCCTAGAGTTGTGCAGTTGCGATACGCTGATTCCTTCGACAACGATTTTGTCTTGCTACTAAGAGAAAGAAGATCAACAAATCTAGATGCCATGATGAACGACACAATCTATGTAGAGGCAAATATAATGGCGTCAGGGAAGATCAAACAAAGATTCAACAAAGGTGATAAAAAACCCCAAGGGGATGCGCATCCATCGACATCTCAGTCCTTGGACGAAAAATTTGACTTAATGATGAAGACGATGGAGAAACTGATGGAAACAATTTCTGTGGGAAACGTGCCTGCTGCCTGAGAACAACATGAACCCCATCCTAGAAATCAGAACCTCGGAAGGGGCCAGGCCCCTCAGATCAGACAGAGGGAGTAGAGAGAACGTGACGACCAACAAACAAGACCTCCATTCCAAAACAATTACGTAGACGAGGATTTTGATCAGATGTTCCAAGACCAAATGCATTTTTGTGATGACAAAAACATGCGTGTGTTTTTGACTAAGGGAGAACATGATAAATACATGAGAGAAAACAACGATATTATGCTCGAGACAGATGACACACTCTCCTGGGAAATGAAATAATTCATGAAAGGTTATCACAATGCCATCATGCAATTTCAGAAACAATACAACCTCAAGAGAAATAAGGCACCTACCGAACCTCAGCAGACAAAGCCCATAAGTAAACCTCCAGTGGATGCCCCTTTCGCAATTCACCTGAAGCCAGATAAATCGAACAAGGATTCAGCTGAAAAGGAAAAGTCAAAGGAGGCCCTGAATAAATCCCCAGAGACAAGCCAGGAAATGCATGACAAAGAGGTAGAAAATTTCTCTCCCCCCTTTAACTTTGAAAAGAAATGGCCAAGATCAAAATCTCTTTCTTGTTCAACGAACTTATAAAAAAGGGAGAGTATCGGGAGAAGATTATTAAAATGATGAAAATGGGAGAAACCCTAGACACTTTGAACGTCCAGGATGATCACACTGCTATTTTATTTGTTCCATGTGTTGAGGAAACAAGTGACACTAAGGACGTTCCCCCATTCTATGTCAGTCTCAAAGTCCATGACATGACCTTGTACAATGCCATGCTGGATTCATGCATGTCGCACAACCTCATGCCAAAGGTGATCATGGACGAGCTGGGTTTGGACATCACCAGGCCTGATAAGGACCGTTTTTCTTTCGATTCGAGGAAAGTCAAATGTTTGGGACTCATCAAAGACTTGGTTGTGTCACTTGCCCAAATCCCTTCAAAGATCATGGTTATGGACGTGGTCATGGCCAACATACCCCCTAAGTTTGGCATGCTGTAATCTAGGTCATGGGCTGCGAAATTAAAGGGAAATCTACAAATGGATATTTCATATGCTACCATTCTTATCTTTGGCCAGGAGAGGCAGTTATACAAAGAAGTACTATTGAACATGGTAAGAAGTAAGACACATCGAAATAACCATCCTATTTACTCCATCGACATTGAGGTTGACTCCTCCATATTCTACAATGATCTGATCTTTGAAGAGGAAGATCCAACAACCATCATGATCGTTGATTATAAATTTGTGTGACAAGCAACAAAGTGCGTCAACCCGAGGAACCATGCGGAAAACGAGATATGGAACATGAGTTTCGATGGTGTTGTTAGAAAAGAAGGGTTAGGGGTCGGTGTATGGATAAGCCCTCCCAAGGTGGGCACAAAACTCTGCTCATACAAGCTCTCTTTCGAATGTACAAACAACATGCTTGAAGGTCTTGAAAGAATTGGGTGCAAAGAGGATAGCAGTGCATGGGGAATCTGAGATGGTTATAAACCAAGTGAAAGGCATATATGAATCAAAACATCCCAGGTTGAGAGCGTACAGGAACTTGGTGTTGGACCTCCTCGAAGAATTCTCGGAGTATGATCTATTAGCTATCCCGAGGGGGAAAAATCAGATCGCCGATGCATTGGCCACCTCGGCCTCGGTATTTAAAATTCCCATATTTCCCAACAAAAAATATGATATCAAAGTCAAACATAGGTCGACAGTGCCTGATAATATCAAATATTGGCATGTGTTTGAGGACGACAAATAGGTGGAGATATTTCTCCAAATGAGTGACAAGTTCGCTAACATAAACATTGATGAAGAGTGCTTCTGTGGCGAATATGGGAGCGTAGATCCATGTAGTAATGACGACCCTTTCCAGAACCAGATAGCGGGAAGGGAAATAGTACAACTAACAAATAACATCATCCCAAAGGGGCTAGTTTCGTTGGAAAATATGTTTGAAGAAAATGATGTGGCTAGAAACCCCAAGATCACTGCAAATGACGAGGATGTCGAAGATTGCAATATCAGGACTCAGTAGAACCCCAAAAATAGTCAAATTGTAAAAAACACTCAGTCCAGAGGTCAAACAATATTACATCAAACTCATGAAGTATTTCCCAGATGTTTTTTCTTGGAGTTATGACGACTTAAAGGTTTACGACACCGAAGTGATTCAACACGTCATTCCTCTCAAAGAAGACCAGAGGAATTTCAAACAAAAGTTGAGATGGATAAAGCCCCTATCACTGTCGCTAATAGAAAAGGAGGTAAAGAAAATTTTCGAAGCTAAAATTATCATTTCTTTGACGTTTTTGAAATGGGTTGCCAACCTGGTACCCGTAAGGAAAAAGAGTAGCGAAATAAGATTGTGTGTTGATTTTCGGAACTTGAACAAAGTGTCCCTCAAGGACCACTACCCACTCCCTAAAATGGACTATATTCTGCAAAAGGTAGTAGGGTCCCAGGACATGTCTATGCTGGACGGTTTTTCGGGTTATAATAAGATCATGGTACACCAGGATGACATGGATAAGACGACTTTTACGATTCCATGGGGAACATTCATGTATGATAAGATGCCTTTCAGTCTGATGAACATCGGAGCTACTTTCCAGAGGGTGATGGACATAGAATTTGCTGATGAAAAAGGACAAGTTTATCGTGATTTATCTGGATGACATCACAATGTACTCTGATTCTAACGAACAACACCTCAAGCATTTGAAGAAGGTCTTCTAGAAATGCAGGAAATTTGGCATATCATTGAATCCAAAAAAGTCACATTTTGGGATGCAAGAAGGGAATATGTTGGGGGACATCGTCTCAAAGGAGGGTATTAAGATAGACCCCAACAAGGTTGAAGGAATCCTGAAAATTGGTACTCTACCCAGTAAGAAGGAAGTGAAATCCTTCCTAGGGAAAGTAAATTTCTTGACAAGAGTCATCTCGAACCTGGCAGAAATTATAAAGCATATCACCTGCATGCTCAGAAAGGGGAACGAGATCAAGTGGAACCTGGAATCTAAGAAATAATTTGAATATATCAAGATAGCGTTGACTAAAGCCCTCGTGCTGACCATCCTAGACTTCACGAAAGACTTCATCTTGTTTTCATTTGCCTCAGAGCATACAATTGTCAGCGTGTTGTTACAGAAAGACGATCAGAACTTTGAGAATCCTATAGCCTATTTCAGCAGGACGCTGAGGGATTCTCCACTAAGGTATGATATTATGGAGAAACAAGCATACACCTTCGTAAAATCCATAAAAGAGTTCAGAACGTACATATTACACTCCCACATTATCGCTTATGTGCCCAAAACTCAGTCAAGGATATCCTGACTCAACCCGACCCTGAGGGAAGGAGAGGTAAGTGGATAGTGGCCATGTTGGAATACGACCTCAAAATCAAGACCACAAAGATGATTAAAGGTCGGGGCCCTGCAAAGATGATGGTGCAGTCAGACTATGACTCTTTGGGAATCAAATTCATCGCTGATCTATCAAAGAATCCTCAGGAAAAAAAATTGTGCAGGTGTCTCAAAAGTTCATCGATTCACCGTGGTATGCAAACATCATCTATGTGTTGAGAAATATGAAAGCCCCTCTAGGTTTAAGTAAGACCAAGGCCAGATTCTTAAAGCTCAAAGATGTTAATTTCTGCATCTTGGGTAACTCACTTACTGGAAAGATCTTGGAGGGATATTGTTGAGTTGTTTGTTGGAAAACGACACGAAACGAACTATCGAAGAATTCCACAAAGGTGACTATAGAGGACATCACTACTAGAAAACCATTCAAAAAAAATCCTAAGAGTGGGCTACTATTGGCCTAGAATCTTTGCAGATGTATACAAAGAAGTTTCTAGTTGCCACAAGTGTCATATTTTCGATGGAACAAGAAAGTTGCATCCCCTGCTGCTGAAGCCGATCTCAGTCAAAGTGTTGTTCATGCAATGGGATTTTGAATTTATAGGGGAGATCCATCTACCATCCTCGACGCAACACAGATGGATACTCACGGCCACAAATTAGTTTACGAAATGGATATAAGAAATTCCAACAAAGCAGGCTACTGACGTAGTCATCATTCAATTTTTGGAGACAAACATCTTGTCTAGATTTGGATGCCTTATCAATATTATAATAGATAATGCGACCACATTAAAATCTAAGAAGATGGAGAAGTTTTGTCAGGATTACAATATAACCTTGGGACATTCTACAATGTATTACCCACAGGGAAACATGTTAGCGGAATCGTCAAATAAAATCTTGACTAGGATCATCAAAAGACTCATGCAAGACAACAAGAAGGCTTGGCATAAAAAGATTATTTATGCACTATGGGAGGATAGAGTCACCACCAAGAAGTCCATCTCGATGCCTCCATTCCATATTTTATATGACGCAGATGCAATTTTCCCTACCTCACTGGGGTTGCCTGTTAGAAATTTGCTGCAAAAGAAGGAATTCGAGCCAGATGGTACGCAGAGGAGAATAAATCAATTGATTCACACATAGTATATGAGAGAATAGTTGTACAATCGATCACAACTCCACTAGGAGAGGATGAATAAAACCTTCGACAAACACTCTAAGAAGGAGGAATTTCATTTGGGGGATCTAGGGTTGAAATGGGATGCGAGGAATGAAGATAAAGGAAAACATAGAAAATTCGATCATATTTGGATGGGTCCATTCAGAATCAGTGCATATCGTGGGAATACCGCTTATTTTCTAGAATAACTAAATGGAGTGTGCATTGGTTGGGGGCTTGTAAACAGAAGGTTTCTTAAACACTATTAGTTGTATTAAAGTCCACTTAAGTCACATGTCATTGTAAATAGTCATTTTATTTTGTCTCGATTCAGTATGTCAATAGAAAATTGAATCCCGAAGTGAAGGCCCTAAGTTTATGTTGAGTCTGTTAGAAACTATGTCAATAAGTTTAGGTTGCATTTTGTTCTTTGTATTTCAACATCTGAAAGTTGAATAAGGCCCAATGGTCAGACACCTAGTCTGTTGTTCTTTGCTACCACGCTAGGAGGATAGCATCCCCATTGGAGCTAGCTGCTAGTGCCATCATTTTTCTTTTAATTAGAGTTGGTCTTAGTCAAGTCATGGTCCATGTGTCAAAGCATGTGAAGTTAGGTACTAAGAAACAAAGGGGTCAAAGTCAGTAAGTGTCCGGTTGGCCCTTGGAGTTGGGAAGGGATGTCAGAGTCAAAACATGTGTAAATGGTACGAGTATGTTCCCAAAGGGTCGGGTCCTATCAGAAAGGAATTTTTACGTGCTGAAGGTCGAGGAATTTTTTTAAATAGAAGTCACATAGACAAGTGCAATGACCATCATCAACTCATTATGAGGGTTGAAAGAATGAAAATCACAATACTCGTATCACATATTCCCTGCAACCCTTATCAACTGTACTTTACATGCCACGAAGTGTACTTGTCGCGCAGAAGAGCTACATAAAATCTTCGGTTCACTTTGAAATATCTACTTGCCATGAATTCAGTGTTCCCTGACATGATTCCACCTCCTGCCCACTTTGTTATAAATTCTGGATGTTCTGCATGCATTCTATTCACCAGTCAAGCTTGTGCATTGTGTGTAGTTCTTCTCGCAAGCCCAGGTTGATCAAGATCACTACCTTGGGCTCGTGCAAAATCCACCGCATGAAGGACAAATACATGGTGCACCATGGGAACCTCCTAAAACATAAGGAAGGGCACACAAAGTGGCATAAATGCTGTGCTCGAGCCCCAAAACTTGGCATTGATCAACCAAGATCCAGAGGTCAAATCGTCCTTCAAACAATTCGGGTGCATGGCTTTTTGCAATAAAATTCAAGGATTCAATATGAGACTACCCGAGCAGTTCACACTCAGTTTCGATGGATTTCGCACGGTGATCTCGAGTGTCACTTTCCAGGTAACTGAGGAAACTCTATCAACCGCAAAAAAGATCCCTCTACGCGGAGAAAGGTGGTTTAAAGGCATTCCCTTGGATGCATGGTGCTATGAATACTTCACGAAGAAATATTGTTTAGGTGAGAAAGTCGAGACATTCATTCCGAGTAGATATTTGTAGGAACCTTTTCGGAAATTACTCAGAGTAATTAGGAAATATTTCACCTGTGAAGGGAGGTTCGATAAGATACATTCACATCACATTATATTGTTGATGCACTTCATAGGAAGGAGGCCACTAAATATACCCTTTTTCTTACACCAGAACTACCAAGAGATGGTGGAACACTCCCAGGATGAGATCGATAAATTGAAAAGGAAACTCTCTCATGTCTCACTAATTAAATTGCTGGTAGTGGAGGAATTGAGACAGTTGGGAAGAAACCAAGATTCATTTTTTCTCACAGCGGGCATCCCTAGGGATCCAAAAGGAGATTTCCCTCTACACACGAAAAGGGTAATATCACACCACGCATAGGCTAGATTGGGAGAGGCTGCGCAGGAAGGAAATATGTCGGAAGCCCTGCCCCCATAACAAAAAATACCCTGGAGAAGGGGCAGACCAAAGAAGAATAAGGAAGCTGAGGAAACTTGAGTCTCGAGTGAACCACGTGCAAGGTCAGCTACCGAAAAAGTACTTATGCATGTTATTTGGTTGGAACATGTCAAAGTCACAGGTCAAGAAAGATGCTGGAGTAGAATGTAGAGGACAGATGCTAGAGACACATATGTTTGAGAGCCGTCTTAGCAGTTGAAGAAATCATAGCTCACTATCACCGAGCTTTACCAGGAAAACTGGGAACTAAGACGACAATTAGCAACAAAGAACCTGGAAGTGTCAGCATCACAGGGCCATGAAGCAAATGTGAAGTGGATAAAGAGACATCTCAGATATGTGAAAGACACAATCATACAGCTGCGTGAAACATAGAGGATGTCAGAATAAAGGAATGTGAAGCATTGCAGAGAATGTGAGGCGACTGAGGAGAAAGTCCACGCAGTTTTTTACAACGCGCATAAGAAACATGATTAACGGATTTCATTCTTATATTCTCATACATGGCACGGATATTGACAGTTTTGATGAACCACTGTCTACTAACCAAGTTTTTGGCCCTGTGGAAATTGAACTAGATAAGGCAGAAACCAAATAATATTCTTTCCAATTTTATTTCTCATTAGAAGGACTTTTCTGATTTCTTTTGGATTCATCATCCTCAGCAGTTGAGGCATGATGTTTCCCTTTCCTAGGATATTTATTTATAAACCAATAATCTTTAGCAAAATGACCCAACTTATTACAACTAAATCATTTAATCGTAGATGTATCAATATTCTTGCCTTTGAATGTACCTTTTGTTTTTGGCTTCCACTGAGATCCTTTCTAGAAAATGCCTTTCTTCTTTCCCTTGAATCTTGATGCTAAAGCATGCTCTTCTTTCATTGGCTCACTCCTGGTAGTTGTACGACTCTCCTCCTGAAGGAAATCATGCCATAAGTTCTCAAACGTGGGCTGAATCTCTCTCCCACTTACACTAGATAAGAAAGTCTCCCATGAAGAAGGAAGATCGTCAAAAATGGCCTGCACTAAATCATTATCGTCCACTGTGACCCCTATGACCAAAAGCTGATCTCTGATCTGAGCTATCCTGGAGCAAAAAGATGCCACTAATTCACCTTTCTCCATCTTCAAATACTTAAGCTTTTGCTTAAGTGTCCTCTTCTAACTTGGAGCCTATTTCTCATACAGATTCACCAAGGTATCCATACAATCCTTGTTAGTCATCAACGAAGTCATTGCAGGAATCATATTGTCTTTGACTGAGTCAAAGATGATTCACTTGGCCTTTTCTTGACTCTTCCTGAAAGATGTTCTTCCTGCACTAATCATTGGTTCCTCCACCACTGTGGTCACATACTACTCAAGATCATGCTCTTGCAAGATATTTGTTATACAGAGCTTCCACACATTAAAGTTGGCATCTCCTTCGATCCTATCTTCGGCCCTGACTGAAATGGAGGATGCCATGGTCCTCACCCTGGAAACTTAATCAAGCTTACTTGGATCTGTGTGTACCTGCTGCTGCACTTCAACACGTTTAACACACCCTTAGCTCTGATACCATGTTAAATTATGAGCTTGATTTCTTATGCGGATTAATTATTTTATTTTATTCAATACTTTGATTCCAGCTTAATATATTTCAACAATTCCAAATCATAATCGAATAACAATAATTATGTAGATAAGTAAACATGTATATCAACAACAGATATACCATGGGGAAACCCTGTACAGGGAGAAAAACCCTAGCAAAAAATATTCCTTTATTGGATTAATAATGTAAGATCTCTTACAAATATCCACCATGAATGTTCTTCTTTCAAAGAGCTTGCTAAGATGACTCTGACCTGACAAGGACTTACAAGACCTTGCTGAAATACACCTTTGATATGCTGCCTCTTTATCACTGATGTGCTCCTCTATTGATTCACCCTCAACCTGCATATGAAAACTGTGCTGCAGAACTGTGTTGAAGAGAGGGTTCGACCTCTTCTTATATAGGATGAAGAGGGGAAGAGAGGAAGCTCTAAATAGTAACCTGATTTCATGCATTAAACATAACTTAGCTTCATGCTTTAGTTCAAACTTTGAACTAGACTTGAGATTGGTTACAACTCAGCTTTACACTTTAGTTCGAACTTAGAACTCGACTTGAGATTGGTTACAACTCAACATTACACTTTAGTTTGAACTTAGAACTAGACTTGAGACTGACATGCTTTATTTCAAACTTATAACTAGACTTAAGACTTTAGTTGCAACTCAACATTACACTTTAGTTCTAAAGTAGAACTAGACTCAAGACTTTAATTGCAACTCAACATTACACTTTAGTTCTAAAAGTAGAACTAGACTCAAGACTTTAGTTGCAACTCAACATTACTAAAATAGAACTAGACTCAAGACTTTAGTTACAACTCTTGACAAGGCAATTCAAAATTCTCTTCATGGTGGATAATGTTTACACGTGCCAACACATTAGATCAATACAATTGCATCATTTGCAATATTAGGAATATCGTTTGTTTCTAGCTCATAGGAATTTTATATTCAACCTAACT
>ML819967.1:58275-73590 GCA_009831015.1 Picea engelmannii | reverse complement strand
TGTAAGATCCAAGCAGTCATCAGAAATGAAAGGAACCTAATGCATATATAAGAAGGTTATAACAATCAAATATGACACATACCATGATACCTCGGACCAATTACCTCATGGAGCAAGAGTCCTCTCCGATGCAAATCCAGGCTAGTGGTGATGGAAACTGCTACTGCTGACAGGGCAAATCTGACGAAGAAGAAGAGAGATGGGCCCTCCAGGGCCATGCTCAAGTCAATCCCGCTCTCGGTACTCCATGTCTAGGACCATGTGGGCCTCAAGACATGATCTCCTAGTTATCCCTAGATATCGGGGATAACAGGACCACTGGTGATGGAGTATGCAAAGGATCAGTTCGCTTGTCAGTTGTTGGATGGACAGGTACAGGATGATAACTTTAGGATTATAAATGACCTCATCTACTACAAGGGCCGAATCTTTTTGGTTCCTGGATCGGCCTTCAAGGCCAAAGTGTTGCAGGCGTGTCATAACTCACCAATGGCAAGGCACCAGGGGATCAATAAGACGTACAGGCAAGTAAGAGAGAGGCTCTCATGGAAGGGCCTCAAGGAGGATGTAATAAAGCACGTCAAGGAGTGTACTACATGCCAGATGAACAAGGACGGGCACACTCACCCAGCGGGATTACTACAACCCTTACCCATTCCAGAGCACAAGTGGGAAAGCATATCCATGGATTTCATCACCGGGTTGCCAAAAACACAGGGGAAGGACTGCATTTTTGTAGTGGTGGATAGGCTGACGAAGTTTGCACACTTATTCTCCATAGCCACAGACTTCAGTGCAGCACAGTGGCCAAATTGTTTTTCAGAGAGATTTTCAGGTTGCACGGCCTACCCAAAACCATTGTCAACGACAGGGATAGCAGGTTCATGAGTACCTTTTGGTAGGAATTCTTCAGATTGGTTGGTACGGATTTGAGCCCTAGTACCAGCTATCACCCTCAGACGGATGGACAAACCGAAATAGTCAACAAGTGGGTAGAAGGTTACCTCAGGAATTATGTAGCAGGACAACAGAAGGCATGGGGCAGGTGGTTGCATTTAGGAGAGTACTGCTACAACACCACCCAGCACGTGTCCATAGGCCTGACACCATTCAGAGACTTATACAACTATGATCCACTATCTTTGATAAAGATTGCTTTCGGTGACAGCAGGGCACCTATGGTACAGGATTGGGTACAACAGAGCCAAGACATTCTCAGGGAGCTGAAGGATCATCTACAGAGAGCATAGAACCAACAAAAGGTCCAAGCAGACAAGCACCGAGTTGCGTGTACTTTTGAGGTTGGTGACTTAGTCTATCTAAGGCTCCAACCATACAGACAGGCTTCTATAAAATGAAGCGGAGCAGAGAAGCTACAACCATGTTTCTTTGGGCCTTACAGGGTTAGTAGGAAGATAGGGGCCGTAGCTTATGAGTTGGAGCTCCCACGGGGCAACAGGATACACAATGTCTTCCACGTGTCTTGCTTTAAAAGGGCCATCGACCAACACATCACACCCATCGAGATACTACTTCCCATGGACGAAGAGGGGCAACTTTTATTGATTCCGGAAGAGATACTAGAGGTTCGAAAGAAGAGGCTCAGGAAGAGAAGCATCAAAGAGTACTTGATCAAGTGGAAGGATCTACCCATTGAGGATGCCACGTGGGAAAATGAACAAGTGGTAAAGGAAGCAGGTTTGGAATTGCTTGAGGACAAACAATTTCTAGCAGGGGAGACTGTAATGTCCCCCACCTCTTAATGAAGAAGTTGAGAAGACTCAATGGTCTAGGCATCCCCACTAGGCCATAGTCTCACACTGAGGGGAAGGGTCAACCAAACTAAGGCTATATTCCTAAGTTGACTTGATAAAAAGGTGAAAAAGAGTTAAAAGATAACTCAATGAAGGAATAGAAGCGCTGGAGGTTGAGTTAGGAGTTAACCCTAGGGGTTAACTTAACTCAACAAGGAAATAGAAGAAAAGTATAAAGAGGAGGCTGGGGCGCAACTATTATTCATTCTGGATTTTGGTATTTTGCTTGTTCATGCTCTTGAGCATACAGTTTTGAGGGGTTTGATATTACAAACCCTAGTGAGCAGCTCAGTGGTGAAAGATTCCACTCACCTAGCTCCAAGCTTGGTTTCGAGGATGAAATACTCCACCCACACCATTCTACAGCTATCATCTATCCAGGAGGATTAGCAGGGCTGTACCATTTGGATCGGTAAGGCTGTAGCAGCTAGGTTTTCTTGCAGGCGTGCACTAGTTGTTGAGGAAGAGTTCGATCTAGCATAATGAAGGAGCTTGAGGGGTTTCTAGCATTAGGGTTTTGATTGCAGGCCCTTGCTCATCAATTTGAGGGCTTCTTGGAGGAGTTACCACATCCCTATCATTTACTGCAGGTTGGGACGATTTCAGGAGGAAGGGTACAACTTGGAGATTCAGTATTTCTCAGATCTAGAAGGCTACAAGCTAGATCTGACCTTGAGACTTCTCTCAAGTGCTTGTAGGTGCCCGATCTATCATCTGGGAGAGTTTCAGACGATTTGGAGGACACATGTAGCTAGGCCATACTATTGGCCATATTCAGGGTTTCAGGAGGGTCGTACCATCTTAGGGTTTCTGCAGTTCAAGGAGGAAGCTTTAGTGTTTGAGATTCATACTTCAGGAGGAGGCTTCCATTGCCTTGATCTATCATTGGAGAGAGTTTGGCAGCATTAGGAGGTCTATATCTTCAGGAGGGCCGATCCCTTGGTGTTCATTGTCTTCAGCAGGCCGTACCAGTAGTCATCAGGGCTGTACCAGTTGCTTGGGGGTTAGGCTGAAACCTTGGTTTTGCAGTTGAGCGTTCACCTTCTATTGGCAACCTTTGGGAGGTTTGAATTGATCTCCCGGAGCATTTTGTATGCAGCCCTAGCATTGACTTGAAGCCATCTATTCAGATATGCTTCTCTATTGTATCAGGTGCTTGCTTTCTTATAATAAAGTTCAACTATTTGCTTGTGGTTCCTATCTTGTGTAGTGTTGATGATCTTCATATGATGACAATGATGTTTTTATAAATCCATGGCTAAGTAACTGAATAAACCCTAAGGCCGAAATATTCATGGTCAATCTGCATACACAACACATAATAATCAAATAAGTGGTTAGTTAGTGATTCCAAGCAAAACAAATTGGCTTGGGATCATTACAGAGGGATTGCTATCACTTTGCTCTACTAAAACCTTTGCCCTTCTCAAAACCTCAAGTTACCGAGGACGTCTCCCCTAGGCTTTACCTCCCTAAATAGAAAGAACCATCCCATTGTGGTGACATTGGGTGGGATTGGCTCCTGTTACGCCAGTTTGACTCTTCAACTTTTAGCCTTTTATCCTTGCTACAAACTGTGCGATAAAAAAGTACCTACCTACCCATTGTCACCTTAGATAGACACTCCCCTCGCTTTAGTGATGATGAAATGAACCAGAAGGGGGGAATCCCAGTGACTCTAGGGGGATTGAGATGGAAAATGAGATGATGATGAATGAAACCTGTTGACCACCTATTTCGACTAGGGGGTTAAACTCCATGTACCATGAAGATATGGATTTGATGGTGTACCAAGTTAAAGATTTGTTGGTTCTACAAGACAGTTTGGCCTTCAAAACTTATTTTTGTAGTTGGAATTTCCTCTCCCCTACGTGGGATGATAATGTAATGGCTCAGCGTGGATCATAGTTTAGGTCAGTTGCCTATGACTTCCTCATTAGAGGAGTTCCTTTCATTGAGTGTTTTTTTTCTCAGGTTATTAATTTGGCCTAACCAGCCTTATTAATTTCCATTGAGTTTTTCACTCCCACAATAAATCCTCCAAAGTGGTGAAAGGTGTTCTAATGGTCGAGCCCTATGGTAGACAGTGTATAGGAATATTGTAAATGACCATGATAGAGATCTCCTAGAGTCTAGAGTTTTTCTTTTATTTTTTAAAATTACCTAGTTAATAGTAATTTTAATTAATTTTTGATAAAAAAATATAAAAACTTGGTCCTTGGGATTTTGATAGGGGTATTTGTGCTCAAAATAAATGGAATGAGACCCCCTACACCCTTGGATCAAGTTTCAGCGCATTTGGACAAGTTTTGCTAGGTGTTTGTCCATGAGGAGTCTAAGTCAGTCTAAAACAACAATTTAATTGCTTGATTTGACATAGTCAAAATGTCAAATTTTTGTAATATTATCAAAATGGTTAGAGAAAATATCTGAGATGATTCCTAAAACCATACCTAAGCTATATAAACCCTTTCTAAACCTTAATCCTCCCCTTCCACTTAGCCATCACATCATAAATTTGTTCCCCTAGGGAAGTTGCGCCCCCTTCTAGAGAAAACCTTGGTAAATCAAAAAATTGATGGTGGGGCCTCCTCTCTCCCTAAGTGCGCCCTCTTAGTGACTCATCCCTCATGTTTTTACTTGTCAATGGGTGCCAACTCACATCCCACTCACATACCAAAACCCCAACATGCTAAAACCCTAAGAATTGTGCCCCCCTCCTTGAGATGTTCAATGTTGCTTTGTGATTGACACTTGGAAAACATCCAAGAGGGGTAGCTCTTGCTTCCCAAGTATAAATAAAGCCCCTCCCCTCCTTATTTCTCATCTATTCTTTGCCTACTATTGCTATGCTCAAATTTCTCTCATCTCTCCCATTCTCTTCTCTTCCTCATTCTAGCTCAACATTTTTTGAGAGAAGCTTGTAGCAAGTATTTGCAGCAACCTTCTACTATCATTAATAGAATAAAGATTTGGAGGAATATGGTGTGTTGAGAGAATTTTTGGTGCATCAAGCTATTGGAGGTGACTTGTGTTGGTTCATTTTTTGTGTATGCATTTGTTTACTAGTTTAGAGTAGAGATCCCAAGCAAAGTATTTTGCTTGAGTAGATTTGCAATAGTCTTATTGTAGATCAAGATGATTAGATTTTAGATTAGAAAAGTATTTTTCTTATTCTAACATATCTACTCACCCCTTTGCTCTATCTTGTAGCTTGCTCAGAATTATTTGCAGGTCATTTCTAGGATTGGAGAAGCTTGTTTCAGATTTGGAAACTAGCTTGTTTCATCCATTTTCACCTTCAAAATTTTCTGCAATATATTTCTGTTCTTTTCCATTCATTCTTTGAGTATTCTAACACATAGAATAGGTCATTTCATTCGTATTTGTTTGCTGAAAATTTCTGTGTAGTAACAAAATTTTTCTTGAGTTTGTGTCACTTTGTGCAGCGTTTCCAGCAAGCTTTTGCTTTCTGGTTTTTTTTCAGGTTGGTGACAAAACAGGTGTTCAACAACCCATTTGGGGCATCTACAAGCTTATGATCAACCTCCCAAGTTTGGGTTACAAGTACCCACTTCTTTCTCTTCTATTTCTCATTGTAAGCAAGCCCAAGGGAGTCCCAAGGGCTTGCATTTCTCAAGGAGTCCCAAGTCAACCATCCTAAAACGTAAGGCTAGGATTGTAGATTTAATTTTCAGCATTTGTTATTTCACTTGTTTTCCCGACTTGTCATTAGGACAAGTTTGTGTAGCTAGGATAAGTTTTATTTCATGTTCCTTATTTATTTACCCACTTGTGCACAAAATTGGAAGGCCTTGTCCTCCACCTTGTGCACTTGTTGTGGTTGCATAGTTTAGATTTACTTTTCAAGTTATCTATTTCATTTATTGGTTTGCCTACAACTAGGAAAGTGTTTGGCCAAGCCAACCATCCTAAATTGTAAGGCTAGGTAGATATTATTGGTTATTGCTTCTATTTATTGATGCTTAATGGTTTAAATCTCTAGATCTTAGAAGATAATCATATAATGTTTGCTTAAGCCCATGGAGGCATAATCATTTACTTGTTTACTTCATTTTACTTTTCAAGTCATTGCAAGTCATTTCTTTTCAAGTACTTTACTCTTTCATGCAATTTCATTTTCAAGTACTTTAGTATCTTACAATTTACTTTTCCAAGTAATTTTATTTCTTGCAAATTTTATTTCAAGTACTTCACTCTTTCAAGCTATTTACTTTTGTCAAGTACTTTTATTTCATTTGCAAGAACTTTACTTTTCAAGTACTCTACATTGCAACCACTTCACTTAACTTAACTCAATCTATTCTAAGGTTCAATTTATCTTTAGATCCTTAGGGCCTAAAATCAATCTAGTTTAATTAGAGCACCTCTAACTGTCCCAACTTTGCTATCAAAAAAGGGACTTAAGGAAAGAGCAGGGGGTGCTAGATCAAGGATGGTCTCATGGAACTAGGTGTCCCCCTTGTTTGAGTACTTTTGTTCCTCGGATTGACCTGTGGAGATAGGGTGTGGCCTTGTTTGCCTCACTTATTGAGCACCCAATAGTCCTTTTGGTATAAGAGGGGAGAGTTCTAGGGAAGTCACTTAGTTTTAGGATTCACATTTCATTTAATTAACTTAATCAATCCTAAAATTAATCCACTACAACCTTGGGCTAATTTCATTTATCTATTTCATGGTTTATTCTTTATAATCTTGCAAGTAGATTTCACTTCCATTTACTTTACATGCAATTTTATTTAAGCAATGTGTGGATGTTAACTAGGTGAACTTAAGAGTTGCGCACTTGGAGGCTTTCTTTTGAGCACTTTCATCTGTTTTTAAGTTGTGTATTGAGTTATTGGCTTAACCCCTTGAAGTTTCCCATCTTGTGGAGGCAACTTCATTGTTTGGGTTTGATTGTTGTGTATTGGATGCCGTTGAAACAACCCCTTGGAGTTGCACATTTTGTGGAGGCACTCCATTGTTTTTGTTTTTTGGCTTGATGTGTTGTGGTGATATTTTCTCTTGAGCAATCTTTCTTTTCCCAACACAATCAAGTTGTTTCAAGTTCGTTTCAAGTTAGTGCTTGTTTCCTTTCTTGTCCATAATTGTATCTTTGTATCTAGTTGTATCTTTAGATATTCTTAACTTTGTAGATAGTTGTTTATTCATTTACTTGTATCTAAATCAATTGTAAATCTTGCAAAGTATTCTTTTGTATCTAGTTGTAATCCTTTGTAAAGTCTAATCTCTCTAACTTAGTTGACCCCTTTGCCCAACCTTAGGCACTAGTCTTAGTTGACTTAGGGAAAGGGCTGCCTTTGCATTGAATTATTGCACTTTGCATTGTTTGCCTCTCATATAGGCTAGATTCCCCCAAACCTCTAATTAACTAAAATCAACTCCTAGAATTAACCTTTAATCTCACATAGTAACTAGGGTCTACCCCCCTTGGCTTCCCTAGGAGTAAGCCTAGACGAAAGAATTTCAAGCTGAGGTAACAGTGGGCTTGAACTTAGGCATTGTGCCTCCAAGGACACACTAAGTGGATTGGACTTAGTCCACGTTAGCAAGTGTGTATAAGGCAACAAAACCTCTATAGGTCAAGTTTGGAAGTGAAGAATGGCTTGGAGAAGAGTCTTGTGAAAGGGTAGATGGTTGCCAAGTGTTTTGTACCTGCAAAAAAATGTTAGCCCTGCCTGAAACAAGACAAATGATCATAAACCAAGCCTTTTATCGAAGGGGATCAGGCAAGAATCCTTGCTGTCCAAAATTGCAGCAGTATTGAAATATATAGATCAAAAAGTAAAAATGTTATTAGCTGCAAAATTAACCATCCAAAACATTAAATGATTATTGGATGATCAACCCCTAAACATGTAAATAATATCCAGATACTTGAACACAAGCTTTGATGGCAAAACAGGGCTGCAAAATGATGTTACCAGCAATATATTAGGGCAGCCTTATGGCTGTAGCGAAAAATTGTTACGACAACAAGATCTAACCATGGAAATAAACAAGTAAACCGTCCAAATGATAGCCAATCACTAGTAGAACAATTAATAAGGTTCACAAGTAAACGTCAACGGTAGTGAGATGATGAAAGAGTGATTTTGCTGTAGCCCTAATGGCTGCAGCTTTAATTTATTACATCAAGAAGAATTACTAGGCTAAAGTAGACGCCCTTAGGGCACAAACAAGCTTATAACATGTAGAAAATGATCCAATTTGAACAATCGCAATATCTCGTAAATTCACGTATACCCATGCAATGATTTTATATCTGCAATGCAAATTAGACTAGTGCCTTATCAATTAGGTTATGGGGTCTCTTGTCGTAAGGGATAGTTGTATTACTTCTCTAGGGGTGTAAGCCTTTTTACTCCCTAGAGCAAACACAACTAGCAAGGTAAATCTAGGAGGGTGTAAGCCTTTTTACTCTTCCTAGCAACCTTTGCAAGATAGCTTATTCAAAATAACCAAGTAGACTTGATGGAGGGTGTATGCCTTTATAATCCTCCAAGGGTTTAAAATTTTTTAGCTTGAAACAAGAAGAAAAACACAATTGATGCAAAATTCCTTACCAATTCCAAGAAAAAACATGTAAAACCCCTTCCTTATAAAGCATAATCCACCAAAATTACCAAGAACAAGCTTCCAAGAGATAGTGCCCCACTTTCTTCACCAATAGACAAGTACTAGCATCACAAAGGTAGACTTCAAGAGAGAGATAGTGCAGAATTCCCAAGTAGGGTGAAAATTTCAGCCATATAAGTATGTAATTCTCAAGTGCGATATGTGTAAAATGAAAGTGACAAGGCATTTATTTATACAAGACCTTGTAAAACCAATTTGTCCACACTTAGGGTAAAACACAAATTAAGGAGGCCGACCTCCTCAATTTTCCCCTTTACAAATCATAATTCAAATTTACAAAAGAAGAAATCCCTAAATGATGATGTCATGCCCTCTAGGGGTGACGTTTTGGCATAATGGGCAAGTCGTAGAGCTTCTTGAGGAGACGTTGGGCCTCCAAAGGCCACGTCTCCATGTGCAAGAGCCTTCCTTCATCTAAACGTGCCATGTCACCATCAAATCGTCCAACACCACCAAACTCTAGCCCCCAAGTGAGACCCCATGCCCTAGAAAGTGACGTTTTGAGCCTCCAAGGCCAAATGTTGGGCAAAGGTGGGATAGCTTTCCTTCTCCAAGATGTCCTCTCATGCCTCCAAAGGCAACGTTCATCATCTAGATTGTCCCAAGCTATAGGGTATGGCATCCACTTTATGGGCCTTCATTGGGGCATACCTGGAGGTCACAGATTTAAGATGAGCTAGTGTATATATTATGAACTATGCTACGTGGAATCCTATAGAAGAACGATGTTGCTGAGGATTTATTTCACTGTAGCAGGATGAATATTATTATTTATAGCAGGTTCATAGAAAGGTGTTTAGTGACTGTTGTGGCAGACAAAGCAGAGGACATATTGTACAGATTGGTGGAGCAAGTGCATTATTGACATTTTTCATAGGGTCGTTTATGGGGAGAATATTCATCAAACAATAAGTACAAAATTGATCAGATCTGTAGACTTTTTTCTTGAAACAATACCTAAGGATTAAGCTGGAACATACAACCTCCCCACAAATACTTTAATCATGGGCAAGGTCGATCTGTACCAGTGAATTCTAGGTCCAACCTTCTGAAACAGGATAGAGCCGACCTATCCCAAGGCCTAACTAGGTCCGACCCACGATAACTTTGGTAAATCAAGTATTTGAATTTTATACACATATTTAAGGCGCCTTTCTTTTCATGTCTGAGACAGATGTTTTGAAGGTCGGGTTTGACTAAAGATAAAGACTGGTAGGCAAATCTGGTTATAGGGATGACCAGACAGTCCTAAAGGCGTATTTTTGTGGATATTCTTTCGGCGTTGTCATAGCAGGTTTTGAACTGGCTGTTACACCAATCTTACAGTGCCAAATCAACTTTTGTATGGCATATCAAATGACACATTCTTAGCCAATATTTCAGACATGTTTAAAGGTAGTATGGCAGTGGATCTGAGTACCTTTTCTCCAGTTGTTCCACACAGCCCTTGTGATTGTTGTTGCAATTCAAGTTGCCAAGGATTTACCTTCAAATAATTTACCTCGTCAAAGAAACACAACCTGGAACACATGACAGTGCATATGGGGTTCTTTCCTGGCAATCATTATTATGAGCTGAAAGGACACCTTTAGCAGCAACCTTGTAATATTCCTATCCACTGGTTGCCTCTATTTCCCTACTGCTGTAACAATTCTTCTCGTTTTCTGAGTGTTGGGATTTCTACAAAAACTTATGCTGTAGCTGACTTATGACTGTCAAAACCTTAATATGTTGCTGTAGGATTTCTTTATGGGTTTGTGATGTATATCAGTTGTTTTCACAATGTTTGAATATATCAAAATAACATGCAATATTACAATAATAATATGCCAAATAAAGATAGGATCTCACAACAAGCTAGCTGATGTATTCCAATAAACACAATAGAAGTATTCCTTTATGTTTTCAGCATACAAATAAGTCATTAAACCAGAGATAACTGATGATTTCAGCTTGATACCATTCCAATAGTGAATTTCCTTTTCGCTGTATGAATATTGCTGCTGTATATAAAGTCGCCCCCACTCAGGAAAATTGTCCTCTGCTACATCACGGTTTTGGTGTCTTTTCAAACTTTTGCTGGTTGTGGCATTCCGTCAAACACTTTGTTGATCTACTTGTTTAGATGTGTTTACTTGCAGGATGGCCTCTTGATTTTGGCCTTAGGGTTTACTGATGTGTTATATATGTGTATTGTAGTAATAAACAAGAAGATATAACCACGGAACATACCTCAACCATATGCAATATGATAGACAAGCCAAAACATCTCAAATCTTCTTTTATTCATGAAATAGAGAAACCTGCTACAATGAAGATGTCAATCTGGAATGCTCAACAGATGGCTAAGAAGATAAACAATAGAGCTGCTACAAAATGCTCCAACAGAAGACTACAATAAGCCTCCAAAGGCTGGATACACAATGGAGACTGTGTTGCCGTTCTTATACACACTTGCAAACGTGAGCTAAGTCCGGCTCACTTAGTGTGTCCTTGGAGGCACAATGCATAGGTTCACAGCCCACGCTGTCACTTTGACCGGAACCTCTTCCATCTAGGCTTACTCCTAGGGAAGCCAAAGGGGGTAGACCTTAGTTACTAGATGTGTTAGAGTTAGGTTCTATGAGTTAATTTTAATTTATTAAGGTTAGAGGGGATTCTAATCCTAAGATGCTAAGGCAACCATGCAAGATGCAAGGGTTAGCATGAAAAACAAGCTTTTTCCCTAGGTCAACTAAGACTAGTGCCTAGAGATTGGGCAAGAGGTCAACTATGTTCAAGGGTATTTCTTTACAAAAGATTACCAATTACTTACAAGTTTACAATAGAATTAATTAAACCAATGAACAATATCATGTACAATTACTTACAATAAAGAATGCTAGTATACAAATGATACAAAGCAAACTGACCACGCTTATCTTCTTTATGTGTGCAGGATATAAAAGACTAAAGCATCAAAACATATCACCACATATATGAGGTCATCATCAACACATTAAATCATCAACAAATTCCAAAGATTTAGAAGAGTCAAGCACAACTGTTATGAAGATTATTGAAGAAGACCTACACTCTTAATTATCAAACCCCCCAAGTACTCTATTAGGTTTGGTCTAGGGTTTAATTCTTAGGCTTTTCTTAAGATTTGCAAGTTTTAATTAGCTTTCACCAAAGCCTCCTCCTCCTATTGCCAAATAACTGCTGGACGCTCAAGATAGTATGGCAACGAGGCCAACCCTAGCAGAACTCCCTAGCAGAACTAGTCAACCCAAAACAAGAGTACTTCCTGGAGAGGACACACACCTGGTGCGCCACGGGGCAGTCCCCTGCCATTACCCTCCGTTGTTTTCCTCAAGCCCCATTTTAGATGGTGAAGATGGTGGTCTAAGGTACCCTAAAGTAGTCTATTAAGTATATTAAGTATATAAGTTGATTAGGTAGACTTTTAGGTGGTTATTAGAGTGTTTAGGAGATTTTAAAGCACTTTTAGGGTGCAATTTAGTGATATGGCCGAAATTGTTATTAGCTTTATTAGTGTGTTGTCTTAAGCTTAAACAATTGAGTGTATCAACACAAGTAAAGAAAATAAAGAGATTGCTGAAAAAGTAAAGATACTATCACATGCACAACAATAGTTTGCTATGAAACAAGAGATCTATGGCAAGAACAATTTGCCTTAAAGAGATAAAAGAAAATTTAAAGTGTTTGCCTACTTAACCATTCAACATTCAAGCCCAAGTAGATGGCTTCCAATAGATATAAGCAATATAGAGAAAGAACCAATTACTTGTTAAGCATTTAAGATATTTGAATCATTAAGATTTAAACCATGTGCAAAAGAAAGATATATAAGAAGCTTGAAATGAAACTAAGCAAGATCTAGTTAGAGTATTTAGGTGTGTTGTCCAATAGGCTTAAGATAATGATATAGATCTAGAACATAAGCATTCAAAACATTAAACCATTAGATCACATCACATCACATCATATCATAAAGCATCAACACTTTGCCTTACCTATTTGCGGTATTCCTCTCCCAACTAGGTAGGTGATTAGATTAGATTTGCTTAATAAGGTTAAGTCCTTTAAGATTTAGCAATTAGGGAAAACCACAAAAGAAGAGCAAGAAAGATAGACTAAGCTACAATCTAAGCTACTAAAAAAGCAAGAAAACCTCACGGCCTAGGTTGGGAAGGTGCCCTCACCTTCAAAACCTCACGGCCTGTAATGATCCCAAGCCAATTTTTTGCTTGAAACCACTAACTACCTCTGTTGTGTTTGATGTGCAGGTGACTAATGAAGTTGTCCGGTTATTAAGTGGTGTTTATTCAAGATTTGTCCAACACATGCAAAATCACAATACATTCAAGATATAGAAAACACAAGCATAGATCTGACCTTTTATTATAAGAAGCATGAATCAGATACAATAGATAGCCGATCTGGAATAATCCTCAGATGGCTGGATAGATAATAAGTACGAGCTGCTACAAAATGCTCTCGCCAATACAAAATACGCCCCCAAAGGCTAGATGATAGATGAAGACCAATACAAGTAGATCTGAATGCCAACTCCTCAAGCTAGTAGATGCCACACTCCAATAGAAGGCTGAAACCCTCAATAACTCGGCCCAACTGTAAGAAGACTCCAAACGAGCCCAAACTCTGCCAACTGATAGATCTGGGTGGTAGGAACACCCTCCTGAAATCTCAAGCCGAAAGGCCAAGGCAAACTCTTCCAAACTCTGAATCCTCTAATGAAGCTCTGCCCTCCTGGATGCCTGGAACCCTAGATAGCTCGGCCCTGATGAGAGAAGTCTCCAAATGCCCTGAAACTCCCAAGGAATGTAGATCGGGCTATGAGAACCCCGTAGGAGAAGTTTCAGACTCAGATTCTAGGTGAAGCTCTCTAGATCTGAGATTTACTGAATCATAGGACATCCCTTTGCCTCCAAGTCATCCCAATCTGAAGCTAAATATATGATGGTGATAACTCTCCAGAAAAACCCTCAAAATGTTGGTTGGATCCCTGCAAGTAAAACCCAAGTGACGGAATGGCCAAAGGCTCTCCTGATTAGCTGGATCGAATCCTTCTCTAGATGATTGTGCGCCCTTGCTGGAAACTCAAAAACAGTATGGCCCTGCTACTTTCTGAATCGCTAGGTGGAAGTATGCTGAGTGTAGAGTGGTGTGGAGGAGTCTTTCATCCCTGAGACCAAGCTGTGGAACAAGGTGAGTGGATCTTTCACCACTGAGTTGCTCACGAGGGTTTGTATAGCAAAACCCCCAAACTGTATGCTCAAGAGCAATAACAAGCAATATACCAAATCCAGAATGAATAATAGTTGCGCCCTAGCCTTCTATTTATACTTTTCCTTCTATTCTTTTGTTGAGTTAGATTAACTCCCAAGGTTAACTTCTATTCTTCCATTGAGTTATATTTTACTCCTTTTTACCTTTTTCCTCAAGTCAACTTAAGAATATAACTTTAGCCTAGTTGACCTTTCCCCTTAGTGTGAGACTATGGCCTTGTGGGGTGCCTAGGCCACTGAGTCTCCTCATCACCTCTTCATCAAGAGGTGGGGGACATTACACGACCAAGCTAAGAAAGACTTAAAAAAATGGAAAAATTTAGATCTAGCCCATGTCCTACCTATCCCAAAGCTCACACATGGGAGGAGGCCATACCACTTCTCCTCCTACACTATGAGCTTCAACAAACAAGCAAAAAAAAGGAGGAAAAACGTACTAGAATGCTTGAGAATGAAAGGGGGGTTGAGATATAGCTACCAAATCCCCAAAAGGGTCTTGAAGTGTTGTGTGTGTCTCTTTTGGGCAGCCAAAAGCTCTCAACCAGATCTGATATCCCTGCAAAATCAGCAAGCTTTGCTTGCTAGAATGGCTACACACAACCAAAAGGAGTTAAGGAAACCCTTGCCTTTTTAGGGCAAGAACTTTCCACAATAAAAGATATTATATTTGATAAAATTTTGACCTACTTAAACAATCATATGCTAGCTGAAAATGGAATGAGTGAACAACAATAATAGAATATGAGCAATAGGGTTAGAAAAATGGAGTATGTGAGAGCTTCAAGTGACCCTTCTCCTCGAAGGAGTTCCCAATGAAACCCTAGAGATGAACCTGCAAGATCTCTTCAAACAACATGCATACAATAGACAATATGTTGATGTATTGAAATTAAATGACACTTCTATTTAATCAAACACATCAAGATATATAAACCAAATAGGCATACGCCCTATTAGATCTACTTAGATAACACTTTACCTAAGATCTAGTGTTGCAAGCACTTAAAAACATCAATACAAAGTTACCTCCCATGCATAAGAAGAAGAAGCATATGCCTTCGTCTTCTTGTTGTCCTCCAAAGTTTCTCCAATATTATATTACTCAAGAAAAATGGTTTTGGAGAGAAAATACTCCAAAACCCTAGAGCATAGAATGGAAATGAAATGGAATGAATGACTAGAGAGAGAGAGAGAGAGAAATCAAGTAGCATAACAATAGCTCAAGATATGGTGAGTTGGGAGTGAGAAAGGAAATCTATTTATACTTGGAGAGGTAAACCTACCTCTCTTGGATCTAAACCAAGTGTCTACCACCAAGCAAATGAGTAGATCTCAAGGCTAGGGCACACCATCTAGGGTTTGAAAGCTAGATCTAAGGTATAGAAAAATGTAGGAGGTGTTGGGATCAAGCAAAGAGGTGTGGGAGGCCTTGGGATTGATGCCAAGGAAGGTGAGAGGTCTCAAATAATTTAAAAAAAATCATTTGTGGAGTTTCTAGATGGAGGGGGGCGTAACTCCTCTTG
>ML819967.1:4620-27131 GCA_009831015.1 Picea engelmannii | reverse complement strand
TGCACTGTCTCTAATCAGTTCTTGTGATTTCCCCAGCGCTGAGTGACTTGGAATTGGAGGATCCAGTCAAGTCCCCTTTCAGTTCCTTGAGACCCTGAACCAAGCGGATCTTGCATTCAGAGTCTTTCTTCTGCAAACTGCCGGAAGCCTGCTGCTCGAAGTTGTTTGTTCACCTTTCTTACTAAGTCTTCCACCTGATCATCTTTTAATCAACCCACTGGCTGAAGTTAGGATTCCAGACCTCCTTTGTTTTTTACATACCAGACCTAGTGCCTGAGTTAGAATGATATTTCCTTGAGTCTTTACCTCCGTTTGATCACCCTTTTAAAAAACAAATTGTGACATTAAACTGATGGGTGTCGGGCTCTGCTCCTGCAAGCAATCCAGGAGTGACTTCCGACGCTAACAGTAAGTTTCATACACGCTGGGCTGGTCAGTGGTTGATAGATTAATTAGGACAATCTCTAAGTGATATCATTTGCCTAAGACCTCTACCCTGGGTGTCATGTGTCAAATCACTTGGCAACTCGCCTTGTTGGATCTGCGGCACACCCGGTCGGTAAGTTTTAGATTGGTGAATGATACATAAGGAGGCCCAAACCATTTCATTAACTCAACATCAATTTATCCTAATAAAACACACGAACTACATTGCCCACGATTCACTTTAAGGAACCGGTCTCATTTTACACTCAGCAAAGCCACATGCTTCACTTTACATTATTGGTTATCTACTTGAAGCAATTTTAATGTTACTTGCATCTAACAATTTTACCTGAGTATCCTTTTATGCAAGTATATGCTTGATGTTATATCGTGGATGAATAATTGGCTTATGTGTATTTCAATTTATGGTTGATTGTTGAATGAATCATTAAACTCCTAGATTTAATTTCTTGTACTTAGCTTAGTTTAAGCCTTAGTATATTTGTTAGGGACTACCCCCTTTGGCTTCGCTAGGAGTTGGCCTAGACGGAGAAGTTGAGGATTAGGTGGCAACACCTTAACTCTCACTTGCCCCCAAGGACACACCGAGTGGATTGAAGATTTATTCCACGTCTCCCAGGTGTGTATAAGGCGACAACAGTTACAATATCACTGCTCAATAAATGCTAAAGAAACTTGGCATTCAATGTAACAAATAAACACTTCATAAATAATGCCTTAACCAACCATTCAATTACTTTAAAAGTAAAACAATAGTTGCACAAAGATGTTTATAGCACAAGAAATATGACGGCAGCACTAGAGTTAGTAGAGTTAGTCTAGGCTAGGGTTAGTAAAGTTAGGGTTTGTTCAAAGGTATTGGAAGTTTGTATGATCAAGTTACTCAACACAAAAGGGCTTAGATCACTGCGCTCCTAGGGTATATGAAGTCAAAAGGAGGACGCAAAAACTGAAGGATCAAATGATAATGGTAAAGACTAAGGACAAGAGAGTTAAACCTTGAGGTGTTGCTATGGCAAGGCCTCAAGGATGAAACCCTAGGGGAGAGAGGCTCACTTTGGTGTAGGGGAACTAGGCCTCAGTGCTCTCTCCTCCTTCCTTAGTTCAATAGCAAAACGGCTAGCTCAAAAGATTGCATAAAACTAAGACAAGAAGGTTTGCAAGTAACGTGTTGCTATGGCAAGGCTTTACCAGGCAAACCCTAGGGAAAATCGGCTCACCAAGGTGTAGGGGAACCAGGCCTTGATGCGTTTTCTCCTTCTTAGCTCAACAAATAAGAAAAACGGCTATCATCGAAGAAGATGGATGGAGTGTTGCTATGGAAAGGCTCAATCCTCTTCAACAAGGGATAGAAAGAAAGAATAGAGTTTTGCTAAGGCAAGGCTCTATCTTACTTCAGCTAATAAAATGGCTTAAAAGCTTGGTAGGGACATGAGACAAGGACCTTCAATGTGTGCTTGTCACCTAGGGTTTAATTCAACAAATTATAACCATAAATGCAAACAAAACAATACTACAACCATTCAATTAAGACGTTTTTCAGACATTCACTTACATTTAACCAAGAAATCATATAACAAACCCTAGTTGTAATACCTTCCACCAAGAGAAATTCCAAAATGCCAATAAAAGTCCAAAAATGTCTTCAACAAGTGCGCCTCACAATTTTAGCTAATAGCTCCAAAGATAGCGCAAATTTCAGACCTCACTAATGAGTGAGTGAAAGATGATGAAAAAATGAAGGTGAAAACCCTCAATTTATACAGTACAATGACCTAATTTTACATTTTAGGTCATGAAAAGGCTGACAAGGCCAAAATACTAAAATCATATTGTTTTACATTAAATGTTTAAATTAAGTCCCTAATCAAGCAATAGAAGGACGTCATCCCCTTTCTAGGGTGACGTTAGCCCCTTTGAGGGCAAATGCAGCCTCCTGAAGCAAAACGTTAGCCCTCCTTGGGCTTCTCCAAGCTGCCACACGTGCCAAACTGCCCTGTCCATCTGCCAAAACGCTAATGAAGAAAGGATGACGTCATGAACCTCTTGGGTGACGTCCTAGGCCTTCCAAGGCCAACGTTCCACTGAAAATGGCACAATCTCCCTAGGTCAAGCTCTATCAGGATGCCTCTACAAGAAGTCCCTCTCTGGTGCAAAGCCCTCTGTCCTGTCTGTGCCCCCTGTTGGGGTCTCAGCATCCATCTGGTGGGCTCTTCAGCACCATGGAGGTTCGAACTGATCGTCTCCCCATGTGTACCTGTCCAACATGGTACTTGTCTGTCGGGCATGATCTTGCACATCAACAGCTACGCCCTCCATGGGTTCATAAGTCACAGGGATCATAGCAATGTCAATGACATCTCATCATCAATATTATTACATATGTGTATAAAACCCCTATTACCCCAGTTAAAATCTCAAAGACATTATACAAGCCTGCAATACAAGTCTGGGCAAAGTGACAAAGCGTCCTATTGGGCTAGTTTCCACTGGAGAAGGAAAGTTCCCGGAAAAGACTAAATCTAAGCCATGTAAGTGGGTGATCTAGATAAGGGATGTCCTGACAATGGGCGCAATGAAAGCAGGGGAATGCAAAGCTTTACCTGTGGGTGCCTTTGTAGAAGGCAAGCTGCACTTGTCCTGGATGCAATTGTTTCCAAGCCCATTCATGCCTTTTATTCTTTATTCTTATTGTTTTTTCTTCAAGAAGCTAATCAGGGGACACTGCCCTAACGTGGTGACCAATGGTGACAGCGTTACCCACAAGTACATTCACAGAAATGAGAAGGTTGGGTCGTGATGAGACCCCCTTCACATAGGAACCTTTGAAAACCCCATTTAATTGATGTGTGGGCCCCTCCCATGAGTAGTGTGCCCCTCCTAGCTTACCATCTCACCCTCACATGGCCCCATGCTCCACCTAACCCATCCACACCCTCAATCCATGTCAAAACCCTCAAGTGGTGCACCCCCCTCCTTGAGATTCTCTCCCTTGCTTGGTTTTTGACACTTGGATCTCATCCAAGAGGGGCGAGTTTGCCTCTCTAAGATATAAAGAGAGCCTCTCCTCACTCATTTCTTGACCAATCTTGGAGCTAGTGTTACTCTACTGACATTTCGCCCCACTCTCTTGCTCTTGCCATCTTGCATTTCACTTCATTTTCTCTTGAGAGTCTTGGAGCAACTTGTTGCTGCAACACTCTCGCATTGGATTAATAAAGCTTTGGAGGATTTTGAATCACCAAGAGTATTCTGGTTGCATTCTTTCATTATGAGGTGATATTGTGATATTTGAGTTTATTGTGTAGTGTTGGGTAGATCTTGAGTAAAGTAGTTTATTTGGGTAGATTAGCAAAGAGTATTCTTACTGATTTATTTATGTTGGATAGCTAGTTGTTTGAAGTATTTCAGATTGTTAGTTTATCTACATGTATTATCTACTTCCATGCTTCACAATTTGTCTTGAGTTTTGTAGGTTTACTTCAAGGGATTGTTGGGAAAGCCTTAAGAAGGAGTCTTCCCTCAAAGCCTTCTCAAACTCCTAGCTTACTTAGTCCTATATTTCTGCACCCATTTCATTTATATTTCAGTTTAATAACCATCTTAAATAGGTCAAATAATTTTACTTTCATTTGGAGATTTTTATGTGAAAAATTTATGCATAAAAAACAAAAAAATTTCTTAACTTTGTTGTGTTGTGCAGCATTTTCAGCAAGCATTTGTTTGCTGGTTTTTGCAGGTTCTTACCAGAAACAAGGGGTTATGCTGTTGAAATTCATCCACACAACACATCAAAAGATCAACCTTTGAGTGGGTAACAAGTCTCTCTTTTCTCTCACTCATTTCTAGTATTGTAGGAAGCCCCCGGGAAGTTCCCTTGAGACTTGCATTCTATTGTTGTATTTCAACCTTTGTAATTTATTTTTTGTAATTAGTTAGTGCCTACACCTTGGGCTAGGACATAGATTTATTTCAGCATTCTTTTATTTCTTGCCCCACTTGTCATTAGGACAAGGTTGTGTGGCTAGGACTACAATAATAATTGTTTGTCTTTTCTTTCCAATCCTCTTTGGCACAACATTGGTAGGCTTGCCTCCACCTTGTGCCATTGTGAGTGGTTTGCTGCAATATCTTTCAAGTTTTGCTTAACTAAGATTGCCTACACCTTGGGAGAGAAACCCCCCATATCGTATGGCTAGGATGATAAATGTGTGTTGATGTTTATTGTTATTTACATGGTTAAAATCATCTAGAGTAGACATCTCACACATGCTCATCTTAGTTTAAGCCCTCAAGGCATAGTTTCATTGTCATGCTCTATTTTTTATCAAGTGCAATCTCTCATGGTTTATATGTTTTTTTGAAGTAATCCTTTAAATCTGAAATTTGCCATCCACTACTTCAATTTAGACATAGAGCATGTACATAGTGTAGAACTTAGTTTTCTTTTCAGCAAGTCTTGTTCATTTATGAATTTACTTCATGGGTAAATGATCACAACTTAAGACAATTTTTTGTTATTTTTGACAAGTTGTTCTTGTTTGTCATCTCACTTATATCGTTCAAGTTTTACACATGCATGATAAGTAAATGATGATGGAATAGCTCATGTATTTCAACTTTTCTTTACAAGTTTTGATGTGTTCATAAGCTTTAGATTCACAATCTGCAATACATTTTCACAGTCATTTAAGTTTCGGTTTTGGGGATAAATCACTGTTTTTTGCCACCTAAAACTTATTTAAAACACTCATAACACATCTTAAGACTTAGTCCTAAGTCATGACAATATATTAGACCAACTAAGACACCTAATTCCACCATATTCACCATCTAAAATGGGTTTGAGGAAAACAACGGAAGGTGTAGGCAGGGGACTGTCTCACGGCGCATAGGATGTGTCATTTCCGAGAAGTACTCAGACTTTAGGGCTGACCGTGAAAGCTAGGGTGGGCCTCGTTGCCTTACTATCTTGAGCATCCGGCAGTTATTTGGCAATAGGAGGAGGAGGAGTAAGGTTTGACACTTAGTTAGGAGGGTAAATAAAATTTATAAAATCTTTAAACAACTCTTAACCACTTAGTCTTCTAGACCATCTTTACTTGGGTATATCTTATGATGGTTGTTTAGAACTCTACATTGCAAGCACATACATCTTTATCTTTCATGCAATCTTGTGGTTTGATTATCTAAGTGTTAGATCTTTTGAGTTTGGTTTGAGCATTTATTTTTCAAGTATTTTATATCTTTCAATTCATGCTCTTTGTGGTGTGATTCAAGGAGAAGTTGCGCATCCCATTTGGAGGCATCATCTTTTTGAGTCTTGAGTGCTTTTATGGTTGCCATTGAAAAGCAATCCAATTCTTATTGGGGCATTCTTGGCTTTATGTGAATGATCTCGATGTTTTGATATGTTTCGGATTCTCACATTCAAACACTTGTTAATCTTGTCTATTTGTTTCTTGTGTATCTCTTGTATAATTTTTGTAATATCCCTCATTCATTATTGTGAGTACTTGTAGCATTGTCGTGGGATAGTTGTAACTTTGTAACACTTGTAATCATTTTTTAATTCAACACCCTCAAACATAGTTGACCCCTTGCCCAATTTCTAGGCACTAGTCTTAGTTGACTTAGGAAAAAAGGCTTTGCTTGACATTTATTGATCTTGCATCTTGCATTTGCTGCCTTAGCATCATAGGTTAGTTTTTCCCTAAATCTTTAACAAATTAAAACCAACTCCTAGAACATAAACATTAAATCACATCTAGAAACTAGGGTCTACCCCCCTTGGCTTCCCTAGGAGTAAGCCTATAAGGAAGAGGTTCCAGTCAAGGTGACAGTGTGGACTGTGAACCTAGGCATTGTGCCTCCAAGGACACTCTAAGTGAGATGGAGTTTGCTCACGTTTGCAAGTGTGTATTAGGACGACAACACTGTCTATCAAAATCCCTTTCTGAAGATATGACTCGCCTAGGGGGCGCTTTTACCTCATTATCAATTTCTGTGAAATTACAACCCTCTTCTTTCATACTGATGCCCAAGTCTGAAAATTCATGAATGTGGGTTAGAAACTTAATCACTTGTTTGTCGTCATAAAAAACCTGCCAATGATCTACATTATTAGGAACTGAGGGTCTAAAAATCACTTCAACCGAAATATTCTCATCAATTAAACTGTCTGGAAGCTGAAGTGTGGAAGCTGCAACTGCAAGTTCATCTGCCTTTGAATTTTGTTCTCTAGGAATATCAATCAAGTCCATGGCATCTAGGTCATTCATTAAATCCCAAATTACATTCCTATATCCCTTCAATCTTTCAGACTTACAAGAAAATTTACCTTTTAACTGTTGTATAACCAAGTCTGAATCCCCTTTGATGTTTAGACATCTTATACCTCTATCTTTGCAAAGTTCTAAACCAAGGAGAAAAGCTTCATACTCAGCCACATTATTAGTTGCATCAAACTCCAATCTATAAGCAAATTTCGAAACTTTACCATTTGGAGCTTGAAGTATAATCCCAACACCTTTTCTTGTTCTAAAAAAAGCACCATCAAAATTCATGTACCATACTCTGTCTACTTCATCATCTTGGAATTTATCTTCTAAGGGCACAATGGAGTTAGACAAAATGGCAGAGTCACCAAGACCCTCATTAGTAAACTTTAATTCATTTCTGGGATTTTCAGGATCTTCAATATTATATCTTCTAAACACTTCCCTGTTCAACTTGAATGTGTTTCCATCCGGAGTAGGTAGGGTGGCATAAGATAAATTCATTTGTAAGTTACCACCCAAATGTGTCGCTGCCTTTCTATTCAACAACATTCCCCAAGCATCTGGAGCATCAATTACCACAACGTCCATTTCAAACATAATATCCGGAAATGCTGCTAAGTGTACTTGCAAACCCTTAATCAATCCATGCACTTCAATTGTTTTACTATCCATGGCACAAATGTTATGGTAAGGTATAGATATTGTTAAGTTCAATTGTTGCATTAATTTCTTAGTCATAACATATGAGCTTGCCCCTGAATCTAGCATGCAATTGTGTAACACTTTGTCTTTCACAAGTAAAGAAAGGTAGAAGGGTAAATTCTTCTCATTTCCCCTATCCCAATTCTGTAGAATTACTGGTGCATCCTGGTAAGCCACGGCTGGTTGTTTCTCAACAAAACTCTTAGGCGGATCATCTATGGATTTAAGTAGCTTTTACCTTTGTGAAGGGATCTTCATAATTTCTGATACTGGTACTAACATCTTTGCATTATTCAACCATCCACCTAAGTCAATATTCAAATCTATATTAATAGGCACATTTGACTTAGGAGGGGTTGGAGATACCTTGGGAACATTTGTTTGACCTTTATCTTGACTTTTATTTCCATTCCTTTGGTATGTAATGCCTCTATACTTAGCCATTTCTGCAACTTGTTGGGGTGTGGGCTTGGGCCCATACTTTTCGTTGCCTTATCAACATTATTCATGAAGTTTCCACTAGTCCCACGATCCTCAAAATCCATCCAATCACACCTACTTTTATATTATCTTTCACCACAGATATTTATTTGTTCATTTCCTTGGTTTCCATAATCATTATCACATTCTTCAAGGAAAACTAGACAAGTTGACTCCTCATGAAAATCACCACAAGGTCTACAGTAAGGTATGGAGCGTTGATCTACCAAGTTGGTGGATTCAAAAGGATTTGGTGGCCTTTGATCATTTTGGGGAGGTCTTCTTGGCCACTTATCATTTGGCTTATGTTGTTGTATATTACTTTGGGACCTCTCCATAGTGATCAACCTATTTTGCAAAGCATTGATCTGATTGGTGTGGTTTACTTCCATCTTCTTAATTAACTGGGTCAATTCCTTAATTCCATCACTTGATGATCCTTGACCCTCATCCTTCTTCTTCTTTTCATCATTAACCTTTGAAGAAGAACCTCTTGTGAAACCAGGAATGTTGGACTTCCTAGCCTCAAGCATATTTTGTTCAATTCTTAGAGTTGTAGCTTGTGCTGCTCTCAAAGTTTGAGGATCCTTATCCCTTAAGGCATACCTCATTTCACCTTCAAATGCCTCTATATAGTATATCAAGATTGCAGTATATGATGGCTTAATGTCATTATGAAGGCTTTTCACCAAGATATTGAACTTAGTGTTAAATTCTACCACCGTTTCATTTTCTTTCTTATGGCTAGTGGTAAGGGCAGCAAGCTGGAATCTATGTTCTTTTTGATCTCCCCATCTCTTCCTAAATTCATTCAATATCTCATCAAGGGTGCTAAACTTATCTGCATCGAAATCTGTAAACCATTCTGCAGCATCTCCTTCAAAAGAGTACACAAACAAGGTCATCTTCACATCTTCTTCATCATGACCCCCACAATATCTTTGCACACACATCCAAAAATTTAGGATATGAGTTTTAGCACTTATAGCATTGTTTCCCTGAAAGATAGGTAACTTGTCAATGGCTTTTTCAGGAACTGCGTGAGGGGCACCTTGGATTGTTGAAAAGTTCAAAGGTTTCAAAAAGATACTCATTGTCACGTTAGGAGTATTAGTGGGATTATTAACAGTTGGTTGATTATTAGTTTGGAACAAGAGTTGGATATCGCTGAGTGCTTCTTCCCCAAGACTTTCAAGTAGCCTTCTAGGAGCAAGGCGATTTAGTCTCCTCCTATAAACCTTCTCGGGTTCGGGAAAAGAATAAGTCACTCCTTGTGAAGTGCTCCTAGTAGTATACTTGCTAGATTTTTTCAATGGAGTCGCCACTTGTAAAGGAATCACACAAATCTAACCAATGCAAGCTCAAAGAATTTTAAGGACTAAAATTTTTATTGCTTAGTTCTTAAAAAATCAAGTTAAAGTCGTTTTGACCAAGGAAAAATGATTTGTCCCTGGCAACGACGCCAAAGATGTTGTCATCCTTATACACAATTGCAAACATGAGCCAAGTCCTACTCACTTAGTGTGTCCTTGGAGGCACAATGCCTAGGTTCATAGCCCACGCTGTCACTTTGGCTTGAACCTCTTCCGTCTAGGCTTACTCCTAGGGAAGCCAAGGGGGGTACACCCTAGTCTCTAGATAAGATTTACGTTAAGTTCTAGGAGTTGTTTTTAATTAGTTAAGGTTTGGGGGAGTCTAACCTATGATGCAAAGGCAGCAATGCAAGATGCAAGAGTTTCTATGTCAAGCACGTCTTTCCCTAGGTCAACTAAGACTAGTGCCTAAGGTTGGGCAAGGGGTCAGCTAAATGTAAGGGTGTTTCGTTACAATATGATTACAAAAGATTACACAAGAATAGTTATCCTTCAAAATCATTAGATACAAGTTACTTACAAGAAAGAATGCTAAAGATACAATGATACAACACAACAAGCTAAACACATTTTGTTTGAATGTGCAAGATAAAAAAGATCAAGGCATTAGCATCATCAAGACATTAAGCTTGTTATCGCATAGTTTATAGCTAGGAGAAAAGGCTATAGGATAGAAGGCCAAACTGGCGTAATAGGAACCTATCCCACCCAATGTCACCACAATGGGATGGTTCTTTCTCTTTAGGGGGGTGAGGCCCAGGGGAGACGTCCCCGGTGACCTAGGGCTTTGAAGAGGCTAGAGGATAATCAGACAATGACAAGTTCCCCTTCTCACAGATCACCACCAAAACAGATAGTCTGGCTTATAGACAACAAAGATAACCAAGTAGAATCCTTGCCCGAGAATAAAGCAACAATAAACAAATATATGCAGGCTTTGGTTAATACTTCATATATATCAACGACTATCTGATATTCAATTTAAGCAATTTGAAAGTAAATGTTGACGAAGTCAATGTTTACAAAATAGCAATAAAATAATGTCACTTCACCAACAAATACTAGAACGATGTGGCATTCAATGTAACCAATCAACACTAAATTTAATAAATACTTTAAACCACCATTCAATTGCCCATGAAGTAAAACGTTGCTGCTTTAAAGATGAAATATCCAATGATGACGTCAGCAACTTAGGGTTAGTAGGTTAGGGTTTTAAATTTAAATAATTAAGAGAGTTGTTTGATCAGCTTCACTTCAACTTTAGAGGACTTTCAGATCAGTGCCTTACGGTTTAATGGAGTCATAAGTGAAGGATGCAAAGGTAGAAGGAGGCAAGATTTAAAGGACTAGAGGGAAAAGTTTTGAGGTGCTGCTAAAGTAGGACCTCAAAATCGGAACCCTAGGGGAGAGAGGCTCACTCCGGTGTTGCTAAAGCAAGGCCTCATGCTCTCTCCTCCTTCCCGATGAATGGCTAGCTCAAAAATAACAAAATATAACCAAAACAAGAGGGTTTAATGAGGGAGGTGTTGCTACAACAAGGCCTTTCAGCAAACCCTAGAAAGAGTATGACCCTAGTGTAGTAGACCTAGGCCAGGGACGTCTCACTCTTCTTGGCTTCAAAATAGTACGGCTAGTACAAGGGAAGAGGAAATAGGAGTGTAGCTAAGGCTAGGCTCTTTCTTTCCTCAACAATGGCTTAAGGTTTCTTTAGCAGGGGACATGAGACAATGACCTACTTGTGTGTTTGTCCCCTAGGGATTTGTTTCAGAAATATTTATAAACAAATGCAAGAAATTAAACTACAACCACTCATTCAAGAGGTTTTGTAGAAAAATACTTACAATTCACCAAGAAATAACTATGCAAACCCTAGTTGTAACACCTTCCTTCAAGAGAAACACCATAAATGTCAAAAATATCTTCCTTCAACAAGTGCGCATTACTTAATCCAGCCAAATACCCAAGATAGGGCGCAAATTTTAAACCTCCTTATGGAGTGAATCAGTTATGATGGTAAAATGAGGATCAAAATCCTCAATATATACTGTATCAATGATCTAATTTACTTTTTAGGTCATAAAAAGGTCGACAAGGCAATAATATGAAAATTATACTGTTTTTACATTAAATGCTAGACTAAAACCCTAATCAAGCAAAAAGATAAGACATCACCCCTTCCTAGGGTGACGTTAGCCCCTATCAGGGCAAATGTAGCCTCCTGAAGCAAGATGTTAGCCCTCATTGGGCTCCTCCAATATGCCACACATGCCAACTGCCCTGTCCATCTGCCAACATGCTCATGATGACATCATAAGCCTCTTGGTGATGTCCTGGGCCATCTAGAGACAATGTCCCTCTGAAAGTGGGTCAATCCCCCTAGGCCAAGCAATGTCTGGGTGCCTCTAGTGGAACATTCTCTTCTTCTCTGGTGCAAAGTCTCTGATCATCCTCTGCCTTGTCTCTGCCCCCTGATGGGGTCTCAACATCCATCTGGTCGGCTCTTCAGCCCCATGGAGGTCCGAATTGGTCATCTCCGCATGTGTATCGGTCCAAATGGTACGTGTCCGTCAGGCATGGTCCTGCACATCAAAAGCTACGCCCTCCATGGGCTCTTCAGTCACAGGGATCACAACAATGTCAATCACATCTTATTATTAATATTATTAAACATATGTATAAAATCCCTAATACATCTGTCAATAGCTCAAAGGCATTACACAAGCCTGCTATACAAATCTGGAGGAAAAGACAAAACGTTCTATTGGGCTAGTGTCCATCAGAAAAGGTGAGTTCCCAGAAGAAAACCTCATCAAAACCATGTGAGGGGGTGATGTGGTTAAGGGAAGTCCAAGCATGTGGGTGCAGTGAGGGCCAAGGATGCAATTTGTTATCTGTGGGTGCATTTGTAGAAGGCGAGTTGTACCTGTCATAGATTCACTCTTTCCAGGCCCATTCTTGCCTTTATTCTTTTATTCTTTTATTTCTTTTATTTTTCTTTTTGTTCAATAGCTAATCAGGGGACACTGCCCTGGCGTGGTGACCAGTGGTGGCAGCGTTAGCCACATGTACTTTCACAGAAATGAAAGGCTGGCTCGTGATGAGACCCCCTTTCCCTTGGCCATGTAGCCAAGAGTCACTGCCCTGGCATGGTAACCAGCTGGTGGTAATGTCATACTGCTAGGTACCCATGGACCTAATAGGATGGCTCGTGGTGAGACCCCCTATCCTCTGATTATGTCTTGTTTTATTATTTTCTTCCGGGTCCCTCTAGTTTCTTGTTGAGAAGCCTTTTATTGCTTTCTCGGGGATCCCTGGGCGAAGCATCTCGAGGTTTTATTTTTAGGCTTTTATCCCTTACCATCTTGCTTTTACCTTCTAGACCTTTAGCCCCTTCTTCCTACGAGACAAGGTGCAATCCTGAAGAAAGGTCAACCCAATACCCGGACAAGGGGAGTTGGACAAGTGAGCAGGAAACAAGATGAAATAGTGGTGTTATGATGGGAGTGGATGATGGCTTTTCAGAAGTCCCCCCAGTGGCAAACCAAAACCTATGGACAAAGGCTTGCTAGGACACCCTGTCAATCCCTCCAGACATGGTCAAGTGGGCAAATGTAAGATCCAAGTAGTTGTTAGAAACAAAAGGAATCAGATGCATATATTTATAGGTTTTAATGATCAAAAGTGACATATACCATGATACCTGGACCAATTACCTGATGGAGCAAGAACCCTTTCTAATACAGGACCAAGTCGATGGTGATGGATGCTACTGCTATTGACAAGATAAGGATGATGGAAGAAGAAAAGGTGGGCCCTCCAGGGCCATGCTCAGGTCAATCTTGCTCTCGGTACTGCATGTCTAGGACCTGTGGGCCTCAAGACATGATCTCCTAGTTATCCCTAAAAAGTGGGGATAACATCTGGCTCCAACTCGGGGACATGTGCTCACCGTAGAGCGCATGAGAACCTTAGCATATCTGGCATAACTTGCAGACCTGCTCGATCTCGAAAGAAGTATCAGTAGCAAACTTGGGGTGGTAATGCCACCCCAACATATATATATATATATATATGGACCGAAGTAAATCAATCAATAGTGTAAAGCAAACTACTTACCTGTTGGCTGGATGTGGGTGTAGTCAAACAACCAGTGAAGCCAATCCAACAATGTCCCACAATACCTGCCTTTGTGCTTCATCATAAACCAGAATAGTGACAAATCAAGCACAAAAATGACATGGGTTAGAGCATGTATCATATTATCGGAAATCATAAAGTCTAACTCATGGAGGCGAGTGGGAGGGATAAAATCTCGCCAAGTCCATCTCTGAGGAAAGTACTCAATCCACCTCTGGAAGGGGTCATGAAGAGTCCATGGTTCAGAATACTGGCTCAAAAGGTCTGCAAATTAGCTACCTAGGACGTCCTCATGTCCTGAGGCCTGGGAGGGGATTGACAAAGATCTAGCAGACAACTGGCAAACTCTTAAGGGAAAGTTGAAAAAATGAGATGATAGACTGAAATCTGTAGTTTTCAACCAATCCTTGAATTCTCGGGTTTGCTTCAAAGGAAAAAAAAAGGTATAATTCCCAACCACACCTTTAATGATACATCAAGGTAAGGTAATAAAAGGTGGCTGGAGAAAAATGTCATGAGAATCTCTCCCTAGGAAAACAACGTTCTTACTCCTTTCAAAACTTGAGCACAACGGTGGTTGATAGACATCTTCATAGAATAAATCCAAATGCTTAGAGGAGCAATCATCAAAGTCCTCAAGGTATGATTGAAAATCATTAGGAAAGCATAGCATCAAGTCATCCTTGGGTGTTTCGCGAGCATCAGTAAAAAACTCATCTCCTTGTTTCCACTGGTCAAGAGCTCGCTGTGATAATTGCAAAGGGAAAACTTGGAGATGACTCCTTATGTTATAGATAGGATCCATATCATAACCAACTGCATCCCACCTACGTCTCCCAACATGCATGAACTCATCAAAATCAGCTATGTCAGTATCAGTATCATAACATGGAGGGTTGAAATCATTCAAAAGCTCACCCATCTCCTCCTCTTTTCTCAAATCATAAAGTAGACAATTACCCAAATCTTGGAGAAGAGGGTAACTTACTTTTTCTTCTTGTGCAGGAGCTTCTAGGACTTAGGCATCTTTGGCATGCATTATTGTCTTATCCTTGGTCGTGCAGCAAGGAATATGCTCTTGATTTGGGGATTCCATTTCTCCATCACTCTCTAAATCATGAAATAAGGTATCATCAAAATCCTGAAAAGGAAAGAAACTAACCTTATCGTCTTGTTGTTGTGCAGGTGGAGAAGGCTTATGGATCACTTCATCAAGAGAAAGAGGGCATGTTGATACTTTGTTATTGGGTTCCGGCTCCTCAACTGTTTCTTCAGCAATCCCTCGTCGATCTGTGGTTTGTTCCCCTTCTTCTTGGAGATCAATGATGAAGCTCTCAAGGGTAAACAAATTCTCTCCATTGAGAGTACTTAAGGTAAAGAGGCATCCTATATCAAACGAGGAGATCTTCTCCTCAATCATTGCAGCCATGTAGTAAGCTTCATCGAGCGTCCTTGGGGTTATTTTATCAAGAGGGAATCTCAGATATCCCAAAAGTGCACGAGTAAAGAGATGGACCAGGTATCTCTCCTCGGGATGATGACTCTCAGGAATCTGATATAGCATTTCTCAAATCTAATCTGGAAGTCTTTGACAGTTTCATCCTCAGCTTGTGTTATGTGCTTGAGTTCTTCTAATAGTACTGGGATGCCTTCTTGCTGGATACCCCATCTCTCGAGAAAAACTTTCTCAAATTGCTCCATAGTCGTGATGCTGGCCTCGAGGAGGTTATCATACCATTATTTGGCATTGTAAAAAAGCGTGACAGAGAAAAGTTTCATGACCATGTCTTCAGCATAATCATCGACCAGGTAGGATAGGAAGAAATTCCATAAATTTCTCATGTGATAGTCAACTCTTTCTCTATCACCACCAGAGAATCCAGGGAGCAAATTTATGTATTCAAAGGGCATTTGTTGAGGTTACCCCAAGATGTTACTCATGTCTAAAGTCTTGTAGTTCTCGGGATCCCATTGTGAAGTCATCGTTGGCTTCGTCATCAGTGGAGTCGCTAGATAATTTTCTTGAAACTACCAAAGAAATAGGGAAAATACCCTAGTGGAGTCGCCAGGTAAGCTTGTAAGATAAGGCTCTGAGGCAAGGCTTACTGAAAATATTTGTCGTCTAAGGAAAATTGACTCAGTGTTCCCTGGCAACGGCGCCAAAATGTTATCGCACAGATTGTAGCTAGGGGAAATGGCTATAGGATAGAAGGCCGAACTGGCATAACAGAAACCTATCCCACCCAATGTCACCACAATGGGATGGTTCTTTCTCTTTAGGGGGGTGAGGCCCAGGGGAGACGTCCCTGATGACCTGGGGCTTTGAAGAGGCTAGAGGATAATCAAACATTGACAAGTTTCCCCCCTCACAGATCACCACCAAAACAGTTAGTCCGACTTATAGCCAACAAAGATAACCAAGTAGAATCCTTGCCCGAGAAGAAAGCAACAATAAACTGATATATGCAGGCTTTGGTTAGTACTTCATATATATCAACGACTATCTAATATTCAATTTAAGCAATTTGAAAGTAAATGTTGACGAAGTCAATGTTTACAAAATAGCAATAAAATAATGTCACTTCACCAATAAATACTAGAACGATGTGGCATTCAATGTAACCAATCAACACTCAATTTAATAAATACTTTAAACCACCATTCAATTGCCCATGAAGTAAAACGTTGCTGCTTTAAAGATGAAATATCCAATGATGACATCAACAACTTAGGGTTAGTAGGTTAGGGTTTGAAATTTAAATAATTAAGAGAGTTGTTTGATCAGCTTCACTTCAACTTTAGAGGACTTTCAGATCAGTGCCTTAGGGTTTAATGGAGTCATAAGTGAAGGAAACAAAGGTTGAAGGAGGCAAGATTTAAAGGACTCGAGGGAAAAGTTTTGAGGTGCTGCTAAAGCAGGGCCTCAAAATCGGAACCCTAGGAAAGAGAGGCTCACTCTGATGTTGCTAAAGTAAGGCCTCGTGCTCTCTCCTCCTTCCCGGCAAATGGCTAGCTAAAAAATAACAAAATATAACCAAAACAAGAGTGTTTGATGAGGGAGGTGTTGCTACAGCAAGGCCTTTCAGCAAACCCTAGAAAGAGTACGACCCTATTGTAGTAGACCTAGGCCAGGGACGTCTCACTCTTCTTGGCTTCAAAATAGTATGGCTAGCACAGGGGAAGAGGAAATAAGAGTGTAGCTAAGGCTAGGCTCTTTCTTTCCTCAACAATGGCTTAAGGTTTCTTTATCAGGGGACATGAGACAATGACCTACTTGTGTGGTTGTCCCCTAGGGTTTTGATTCAACAATATTTATAAACAAATGCAAGAAATTAAACTACAACCATTCATTCAAGAAGTTTTGCAGAAAAATACTTACAATTCACCAAGAAATAACCATGCAAACCCTAGTTGTAACACCTTCCTTCAAGAGAAACACCATCAATGCCAAAAATGTCTTCCTTCAACAAGTGCGCATCATTTAATCCAACCAAATACCCAAGATAGGGCACAAATTTCAGACCTCCTTATGGAGTGAATCAGTTATGATGGTAAAATGAGGATCAAAATTCTCAATATATACTGTATCAATGACCTAATTTACTTTTTAGGGCATAAAAAGGCCAACAAGGCCATAATATCAAAATTATAATATTTTTACATTAAATGCTAGACTAAAACCCTAATCAAGAAAAAAGGTAAGACGTCACCCCTTCCTAGGGTGACGTTAGTCCCTATCAGGGCAAATGTAGACTCCTGAAGCAAGACGTTAGCCCTCATTGGGCTCCTCCAAGATGCCACACGTGCCAACTGCCCTGTCCATTTGCTGACATGCTCATGATGACGTCATAAGCCCCCTGGTGACGTCCTGGGCCATCTAGAGCCAACGTCCCTCTGAAAGTGGGTCAATTCCCCTAGGCCAAGCAATGTTGGGGTTCCTCTGGTGGAGCGTTCTCTTCTTCTCTGGTGCAATTTCTCTAATCATCCTTTGCCCTGTCTCTACCCCTTGATGGGGTCTCGGCATCCATCTGGTGGGCTCTTTAGCCCCATGGAGGTCCGAATTGATCATCTCCCCATGTGTACCGGTCCAAATGGTACCTGTCCGTCGGGCATGGTCCTGCACATCAAACGCTATGCCCTCCATGGGCTCATCAGTCACAGGGATTACAGCAATGTCAATCACATCTTATCATTAATATTATTAAACATATGTATAAAATCCCTAATACATTTGTTAATAGCTCAAAGACATTACACAAGCCTGCTATACAAATCTGGAGGAAAAGACAAAATGTTGTATTGGGCTAGTGTCCATCRGAAAAGGTGAGTTCCCAGAAGAAAACCTCATCAAAACCATGTGAGTGGGTGATGTGGTTAAGGGAAGTCCAAGCATGTGGGTGCAGTGAGGGCCAAGGATGCAATGTGTTATCTGTGGGTGCATTTGTAGAAGGCGAGCTGTACCTGTCATAGATGCACTCTTTCCAAGCCCATTCTTGCCTTTATTCTTTTATTTATTTTATTTTTCTTTTTGTTCAAGAGCTAATCAGGGGACACTGCCCTGGTGTGGTGACCAGTGGTGGCAACGTTACCCACAAGTACTTTCACAGAAATGAAAGGCTGGCTCTTGATGAGACCCCCTTTCCCTTGGCCATGTAGCCAAGAGTCATTGCCCTGGCATGGTAACCAGTTGGTGGCAATGTCATACTGCTAGGTACCCATGGACCTAATAGGTTGGCTCATGATGAGACCCCCTATCCTCTAACTATGTCTTGTTTTATTATTTTCTTCCGGGTCCCTCTAGTTTCTTGCTGAGAAGCCTTTTATTGCTTTCTCGGGGATCCCTGGGTGAAGCATCTCGAGGTTTTATTTTTAGGCTTTTATCTCTTACCAGCTTGCTTTTACCTTCTAGGCCTTTAGCCCCTTATTCCCATGAGACAAGGTGAAATCCTGAAGAAATGTCAACCCAATGCCCGGACAAGGGGAGTGGGACAAGTGAGCGGGAAACAAGATGAAACAGTGGTGCTATGATGGGAGCGGACGAAGGCTTTTCCGAAGTCCCCCCAGTGGAAAATCAAAACCTATGGACAAAGGCTTTCTAGGACACCCTATCAATCCCTCCAGACATGGTCAAGTGGGCAAATGTAAGATCCAAGCAATTGTTAGAAACAAAAGGAATCAAATGCATATATTTAAAGGTTTTAATGATCAAAAGTGACACATGCCATGATACCTGGACCAATTACCTAATTACAGGACCAAGTCGATGGTGATGGATGCTACTGCTGCTGACAAGATAAGGATGATGGAAGAAGAAAAGGTGTGCCCTCCAGGGTCATGCTCAGGTCAATCCTGCTCTCGGAACTCCATGTCTAGGACCTGTGGGCCTCGAGACATGATCTCCTAGTTATCCCTAAAAAGTGGGGATAACAAAGCTTATTATCAACAATCACAATTCCACAAGGGAACTTAGAATATTTAGAAGTTAAAGCACAAGTGTTACACAATGATTACGATACTTAGTTGATTAACACCAAAGTATTACGTGTAGATGAATAAGTTACAAGTATTAAACCACAAGATGAATTAAATTAAACCAAGGTTTAATTGCTTAGTGAGTTAAGGGTTTTTAATATTTGAAAGGATTTTAAATACCCTTATTAGATTTTTCACCAAAAACCTCCTCCCCCGATTGCCAAATGGTTGTTGGATGCTCAAGAAGTGAGGCAACGAGGCCTACCCTAGCTTCACAGGTCAGCCCTAAGAATTGAGATTTTTTAGAAAGGATGCCGCGCATCGTGAGGCCGTCCCCGGTCTAGCACCTTCTGTTGCCCTCCTCCATCCCCGTTTCAGATGGTGAAGATGGTGGTTCAGGGTACCCTATTAAGTCTAGTAAGTATATATATCAATTGGTTATACTTTTAGGTGTATTATAGAGTGTTATGGTAACTTTTAGTTGCCTTAAATTGGTGATTTAATGCCAAAACCGAAACTTTTATGAGCTTAAAAAGTGTGTTATTAAAGCATGAAAATGAAGAGCATTAACACATGTAAAGCATGTAAGAGCAAGCTGAATAATGCTTTAGTTTGTCACCATTGATTAAACCATTAACATGAAGAGCTCGTTATGAAAAAAGGCTAATGAAACAAGGGCGAGAACAACTTGCCAAATGAAAAGAGAAGAAGCTCAAGCTTATTACCACTTATCTTATGATTAAAGAATTAATAGAGAAAGAATTGAGTGTGAAGCTTGAAACTTAGATGTATGCCTACACTATCAACTTATCCAACAACAATTAACTTGAGTGTGATGGCAAATGGCCTTAAGGATAAGAAAGCATGAAAAGGAAAACCATTTGCTAAACTATTAGAGCATTAACCATTAGGTGTGTTGGATTAGAGCATGTAAACAAGATAGATCATAAGAGAGCTTATGACATGCAAGTATATTTAAGCAAGTTGATTATGCCCCAAGGGCTTAAGCTAAGAATTAATGTGTGTGGAGATCTAGATCTAGAATATTTTAACCCTTAAAGCATTAGAAAAGATCAAAAACACATTACTTATCCTAGCCTTACGATTTTGGAGGTTTCTCTCCCAAGGTGTAGGCAATTATTAAGATTAGATAAGCTTGAAAGAGATATGAAAAGAAAGCCAAGCAACTCAAGGGCACAAGGTGGAGGCAAGCCTACCTTTATTGTGCCAATGAGGTTGTTTGGAAAGTAAGCAAGCCAAACAAACTATTAAGAAAAAGCTCACTAACCCCACATCCTAGCTTAATGAAATGCTTTGAAAATGAAAAACTTGAAACTTACACTAACCCTAAGCTACCCTAATCTCACACGTGGGAGGTAGGCCATACCAATTCTCCTCCCAAGTTATGAGCATGCAAAAACCTACTAAAAAGTGAAGAAATAATGAAAAATGAGCTAGAAAATGGAAAAGAGAGGTTGAGATTTGTTACCCACTTGAAGAGAAGGGTATTGGAGTGTTGTGTGGCTATTTTAGGGCAACTTAACCCCCTCAACATGTTGAAAACCTGCAAAAACCAGCAAGCTATGCTTGCTGGAAAAGTTACACACAACCAACAATGTGAAGAAAAATTTATGTTTTTAGGGTAGAAATTTTTCTCCTTAAAAACTTGTAATAAAAGATGATTTAAATGACCAATCTACTATGTTAGGATAGCTGTAATATAACATGGAATGAACAGCAATGAAAGAATGAGTAAAGAGTGAGAAAGAAGGAGTTTATGTGTGCTTTAAGGGAGGACTCTTCCTTGAGGCAATCCCAATAAAACTTTTGAAGCCAAACCTGCAAAACTTGACAAGATAATATGCATACAAGAAGATAATATGGCTGAATATGCTAATGAAATGAAATACTTGCACCCATTAACAAACCCACATATATAGATTAACAAGAATAGTCGTTGCTAGATCTACCCAAGTAAAACACTTTACTTAAGAATCTCTTCTATGCAATCACCATGCCAAAAGTTTACAATGTTACCTCATGTGTAGCAAGAACAAGAATACTCGCTGGTCTTCCAATGATCCTCCAAAGTTTGTCTTTTATTACTCAAAAATGGATCTTGGAGAAATACTTGCTCCAAAATCCTAAGAGCCAAGGAATGGATGAAAGATGGACAAGAAAGAGAGAGAGAGAGAGAGAGATGAAAATCAAGTAGCATAACAATAGCTCAAGATATGGTGTGGAGGAAGTGAGAAAATGGATCTATTTATACTTGGAGAGGCAAACCTACCTCTCTTGTATCAATGCCAAGTGTCTACCACCAAGCACAAGGTGAGATCCCAAGAAGGGGGGCACACCATACAAGGTTTGATCACATGGATCAAAGATGTGGATGAGTGAGGGAGTGTTGGGATCAAGCAAAAGGGGAGATGGGAGGCTAGGAAAAGTGTGCCAAGTGAGAGAAGGGGCCCTGTTATCGCACGGTTTGTAGGAAGGGTTTAGATAGCTTGAGTCAAGGCTTAAAACCGGCGTAACAGGAGCTTCCCCACCCACTGTCACCTCGATGGGGGGCTCTTTCTATTTAGGAGGGCTAGTCCAAGGGAGACGTCCCTAAGCAATCTGGGTTAATGAAGGGCTAAAGGGTAATGGAGCAAGTCAAAGTAGTTCCCTTTCACAGATTGCTGCCCAAATGAGATAGTCAAGGAGAAAGATCCACTGAAGATGCACCTGTTTGCGAGACAAGACAAATAACTAGAATATGTGCTTGCAGTGGGTTAGTATTTCAAGATATAAATGACTATCTTTATCATATATATGAGCAAATGATCAAATGCTATTATTGACGAAGTCAATGATGGCTAAGCAAAGATTAATAACTTATATCACTTCTTCAACAAAGCATAAGAGATAATAATCATTCAATGTTCACAATTAAAACCTTGTATTAATTCACAATGCAATAACTATCTCAAATTAACTCATATATAATGTTGCTGCGTCACATATACTGTTGCTACAATTAATGTGACGTCAAGCATTAGTATTTAGGTTAAAAGAGAGACAATGAGTAAAACGTTTTGTCAAATCAGCTTGAAGATGCAATCAATGACTCAAAGTCTATCACGAAAGATGACAAATGTCACAACGTTGTATGCCAAACAAGAGATAAAAGCATGTGACGTCACCTATATAATTTTTTGTTGTTCTGCAACAAAAGGTTAGCTAGCCAAGAAGTGGACGTTTTGTCAAATTCAACCACTGAAAACTTGTAAAACCTCTATGGCTATGATAAGGAGACTAGGCTGCACTTTTCTACCCAAACAAAAGTCAAAAATCAGCAGGACGTCACCTTATTAAGGTTAGTAGAAAATTAGCTAGGGTTAGACGCTAGGTTAGTTAGGGTTTCAATGTAAAGGTAGTTTGAAAGAGTTTAAGGCATAAACAAGTTCAAGAGAGTTTCTAGACTAGTGCCGTGGGTTAATGGAGTCAATTTGAAGTGAGACTAATGGTTTAGGAGAGACTTAAACTCAAGGACAAGAGAGTTAGGGTTTGATGGTGTTGCTATGGCAAGGCCACCAACCCTAAACCCTAAGAAGGAAAGACTTACCTAGGTGTA